>KN476293.1:293776-317103 GCA_000787095.1 Periophthalmodon schlosseri
TCCTCCTTCTCCTCTCTCTCCTCCCTCTCACCCTCCCTCTCCACCTCTTCTCCCTCTCCTCTCTCTCCACCCTGTCCTCCCTCTCACCCTCTCCTCTCTCTCCCCCCTCTCACCCTTCACTCCCTTCCTCTCACCCTCCCCTCCATCTCCCGCTCTCTTCTCCTCCCTCTCCTCTTCTCCTCCCTCTCCCCCTCTCCTCTCTCTCCCCCCTCTCACCCTTCACTCCCTTCCTCTCCCCCTCCCCTCCATCTCCCGCTCTCTTCTCCTCCCTCTCCTCTTCTCCTCCCTCTCCCCCTCTCCTCTCTCTCCCCCCTCTCACCCTTCACTCCCTTCCTCTCCCCCTCCCCTCCATCTCCCGCTCTCTTCTCCTCCCTCTCCTCTTCTCCTCCCTCTCCCCCTCTCCTCTCTCTCCCCCCTCTCCTCCCTCTGCTCCCTCTCCTCCCTCTCCGTTCTCTCCTCCTTCTCACCCTCTCCTCCCTCTCCACTGTGGGACTGGTGGAGATCACAAACACAATTTATTTTTTGCCATCCCCCACCCTCCCTCATGAGCCCAGTGCGCACACCTCAGCTTCTAGAGTGACTCCACAGAGACTCTGCCATCACGGATAATTGGACTCCTTAAGTTAAAGAAATCCCCAGTCAATACCTGAAACTGTTAGAACTGCATTACGTCATGAAGATGTTTACTTCTTACTGTGGTAGTAATATTATTGGAAGATGACACTAATATGTAGGTATACTTTTGAGCTTTACATGTATTTATTTATTTATTGCAGTTTAGTAGACTTTGCATTGCCTTGGGTCAAACGTTTTGAATATCCTTCCACAAGCTCCACACAATAGCTGGCAGGAATTGGTTGAATTTTGGCCCATTCCATTCCTCCTGACAGAACTGGAGTAACTCACTGTACATTTGAAAGACCCATTTGCGCCCAAGCTTTAACTTTCTGGTTGATGTCTTGATATGTTGCTTCAGTATTTCCGTGTAATGTTCTTTCCTCATGATGCTATCTATTTTGCACCAGTTCCTCCTGCAACAAAACAACCCCATAACATGATGCTGCCACCCCCGTATTTCTCAGTTGGGATGGTGTTCTCAGGCCTGCAAGCTTCCCCTTTTCTCCTCCAAACGTAACAATGCTCATTATGGCCAAACGGTTCAATTTTAGTTTCATCAGACCACAGGACATGTCTCCAAAAATTCAGGTTTTTGTCCCTGTGAGCATTTGCAATCTGTAATCTGGCTTTTAGATGTTTCTTTTGGAGTAATGGCTTCTTCCTGGCAGAGTGGCCTTTCAGCCCATGTCGGTACAGTACTCGTTTCACTGTGGATAATGACACACTCTTACCAGCTTCAACCAGCATCTTCACAAGATCTTTTGCTTTTGTTCTTTGGTTGATATGAACATTTTGGACCAAAGCACATTCATCTCTGGGACACAGAACCCGTCTCATTCATGAGCGGTATGATGGCTGGACATTCCCATAGTCTTTTTAGTAGTTTCAAAAGTGTTTTTAAAATTCTTTTTGTGCTTTACTTTACTTTATTGTTTGGAAATGTATTTTTGTCTTTCTGTTCCATCAGATTCAATACAGTTCTACGTTTTTTTAGCTTTCTTTTCAGCACATATTTGAGTATTTTTGTATGAGTGCTTACATGTTTTTCAATAATAGTAATGTTGAGTAATTTAACCTCAGGCTGAATCTAACCAGACGCTTGCAAACTGACTTGAACCTAAGCTAGATCTGAAAAACAAAAAAAGCCCTTTGGTGGTACTTTGATATCTCACTTCCTGATCCATAGATTGTTAAGATGGGCTCAACAGGAGGGAGGTCCACCCCCTCTGTCCCAGACCTTAGGGGTGATCACTGATGGTGCCCTGAATTGACCTATCTGCAAACTAAACGCTGCAGATGGGTGAAGATGAGAGCACCAGGGAGAACTTGCCCATATTTTTAGACCCGAGGCCCTTGTTGTGTTTCGCTAATGAGGCAGATCTCGCCACGCTCACCTGGCAACCCCAAGCCCTGGGAAAAACAGCTTTCCTCTGCGTATAACCGACCACATGAAAGCTTTTGTCCAGGCTTGTTGTAGCGTTTACAGCCAGAGAAAGATAATCTCATTCACATGGCTTTCCAAATTGTTATAAGAAACTGGTTTGTGTTGAGAGTGTGGAGTGTAAAACCACAAGCTAATCACAATAAGAAGCAGATGAATTTCTGTGTTAAAGGAAATGCTAAGAGGATAAAGCAGGATAATGGAAATTTTAAACCTTAACACAATAGAAATAATTCTTTATAGACAATTACAGAGCTTGTCAGAATTCAAACCTGCTTTTTATTTATTTTATTTTCATTTTAACACTTCTAGCTAGGGCTGGGCGACATGGTGATAAAAGGTGAATGCTGATCTCATCCGTGCAAAGATCTGCTGTTTAGGTCATATTGTCATGTCTGTTTAAACACAATTTAGTAAACACAGACCCATGGTTCTTATTGGTCAGCCTCTGTATGGCTCTGAGTGAGTGACAGCTGAATTTAGCCAATCATAATGAAGTGCGAACTTTCAGAAAAAGCATCATGATTGTGAAAATTAAAATCACAATCTGGCTCCAAGAAAATGGTGATATAATTTTTGTACCACACGGCCCACTTTGTTACAGTGTATGTGTCTTTTTAAGAGAGCCTTGATTGGACACCTTCATGTGTTTGTGGCTGGGTTGTTTTAGGATGTCTTCACTATACTTCCTCATGTACAGCATTCTGCTTGTTCATTCACCACATTTGGTAATTTGCTGTTTGGCTGACAGGAACAAGCCGCTCTGCCAGGTCTCTTGTGCCTGCAGCTCCACACTGAGTAACAGCCCTCACCACAAAAGCCCTGTAGCTCAGGAGGGAGCGGTCAGGACCTGCACACAGGTGGGGGAAACCGCCTCTGAATGAGCCTTATTCCTCCTCTTTACAGCGCTCCATCCCGCTCTGGCTAACCTCTTTTCAGCCGGCCAGGACACCTGCACCGGACACAAAAACCACCCATCCCAGGAGGAAAGCGTATAGGGAAATGTGCTGGGGACCATTGGCAGGCAGGGCGGTCTCAGCCTTAGCCACGCGGAAACAAAGTAACACAAACTGAAGCCACAGCAGGGGAACAGCTGGGACGTCCCGCGAGCAGACTGGCTGGGTGGTCCGACAGAGAGAGAGAGAAAGAGAGAGAAGTAAGGACAGAGAGAGGGAGGGAGAGACAGAGAGAGAAGGAAACAGAGAGAGAGGGTGAGAGCGAGAGGGAGACAGAGAGAGAGAGGGAGAAGAGAGGGAGAGAGAGAGAAGAGAGAGCGAGAGAGGAAGAGAGAGAGAGAGGGAGAGAGAGGGAGGGGGAGAGTGAGAGAGAGAGATGGAGAGTGAAAGAGTGAGAGAGAGAGACAAAGACAGAGAGAGAGAGGAGCATGTGTGCGTGAATGAAAGACACGGAATGAAAGACAGATACAGGCTGATGTTGAAAAAAGATTTGTAAAAAACAAGAAAAGAAAAACAGAAAGACAGGAGCGACTTGAGGCCCTACTTATTGCTGCAATTACCCCAGGTCAATACAGCTCAATATCTCATTATTCAAAGATGCTCCTGCACCAATATTCCATTTAACAATAAGAAACAAACGCCATTACGGTGGGTTTGCAAATGGTTATTTTGCATTCACACTGAAACAAACTCAGCTCTGCTCTATGGTTTTAATTAAATCTAATGCTTGTTTCTGCTTATCGCACAAAATTGTCTTGCCACTAAAATGAAATTGAATATTTGTTTGCCTTGAATATTTTTGTTGCTTTTTAAAATGTAAGAATAAATCAGTTTTTTTTGTAACAGACTTGATTCCTTTTACTGTTTGGCGTCCTCTGGCTCTTATCCGTGCACATATGTCGCATAAGTTTTGCCTGATGCCCTTCCTGACAGAATCCTCTCTTTTTATACAGCCTTGGGGCCCCACAATCATTTTAATGGCTGATCATTTTAAATTGCATGCTGTAATATTTTTGGTACTACTGATTTTATAAATTGCTTGTAACTAAACACATTCACACCAGCGGCTTACAATTTATCCTTCTAATTTCCATCCGCAGCTTATCAGAGCGGCGTCTGCATGATAAAAAGAAGGTGAGTCACTGGACGTCCGGCTCATTTGCATGTCCCTGGGGTGCTCGGAGTAATTTAGCTTCTACATGTGTCCCGGCGCTAATAGGCCACAGTTGGTTAAAATCATGGACTGTGTTTGGAGGGGGAGACCTCGGTTGATTTGCTGTTTGTATGCTAGCTACCATTTACAATTATAATGCTTGTATTTTTTTACCATGGAAAAAAAAAATAAAAGATCAAATGTCTAATTCACAAGTTAAAGGTCCTATATTGCGCAAAATTGGCTCTTGTGAGATTTAAGCCATGTTATAATGCTGTTGTTTTGCTTCATTCACACACGTTTGCGTAACCCTTTATTATTAGTCTGTCTACATCTCCAAAGCTCAAAATTCTCTGGTCCACCTTGTGATGTCATGAAGCGGTAGTTTTGAAGTTAACAGCTAACCTTTACTTTTTACCCAGTAGAGATGGGCAATTCCAGAGCTGAAATTATCCAAATAATTCTAGCGAAGGTGTATGGAGTTTAAAAACACAGTGGAGCACTTCCTGTATTACAACATGACATCACAAGGTGGAACAGAGTGTTTTCGGGTTGGGGGAAGAACTCAGCCTAACTATGCAGGATTTGTGTATTTAACATGTGTGAATGAAACAAAACACAACTCCCTGCATGTTTTTGATGAGGGAACATAATCAGAAAATAGCGTAATACGGTCCCTTTAAACAAAGCCTTTTTCTTACATGTCATGAAACACATTTAATGACACAATAGCACATTGTATTTGTAACTGGAAACATCTGTGAAAAGAATGTGATGTCGATGTTGCTCAGGCTTAAATATAGCCTAAAGAATAAAACTGTCAAACTCCAATGCTGGATATATTAGAGAAACACCAGCAAAAACAAAGATTAAACACAATCAGTATATTCACATTCTGAACCCATTGTTTTTGCTCATAAGAATGCACTCGACTCAAAAGGTTAAGACATATATGTGATGTAACCCTGTAGTATAAGGGAGAGGTTAAAGTGTCACGTGTAAGACTCCCCATACCATGCAGCCTCCATAAATTTCACTTTGTTCCTGGTCATAGTCCGCTGCTTATCTCTATCCTTATTTGCCTAGCACCATTTGCCTCTCAAATGTGTGTTAAGATGTTAAGGCCGGCTCTATCTGCAAACATATTCCATTTATGTGAGGGGTCCCCCGTGTGCTAATCCCAACGTGTTATCCCTGACATCAAACCTAATTTCAAGATTTAACATCAATTCTCAGTTCAACAGAGGGGAAAAGCACTGCAATATGTATTCATGTTATTTTTTTAATCTTTGCTCATAATCACACAGTATGACTTCAAAACACCGTCTCCTCTCCCTCCCTAATATTAAACATGATTATGATTGCTAAAAGGTTAATGAGATTTCCTGCTTTTGAACCAACTGCGTCTTATTTCTGCCTTTTCAGAGGAAGCCATAAACATCCTCCCTGTAATAAGCAATGGTGATTATGCCAATGATATTAATTATCATTACTTTCAATTACTCGAGCCAGCCAGGCCCTGTCGGTTCTGGGGGCAGCTCCCTGTGGAGGAGGAACCACCCGCTGATCCACATTCATTAGCCAATCGCACTCATTGTCTCACTGTCTCTCTGTCTGTATACTATAGCGCTTTATTTCTGTCTTAACTCATTTGACGTTTATTCTTTGTCTCCTCGCTCCTGTCTTTTCTCGTGTCACAGAGACCAGAGCAACAAAGAGAGTACAGTACGCACACACTCAAGGATAGCCCACGTGTGAATGAAGGGACAGTGTTATGGAGAACTCATAATAACATTCTATAAGGTAGTCAATAACTGTAAAAGAGGAATGTGTGAAGCAGATGAGAAAGCTCCACACATTCTGTCCAGTGGCCTTTAAATGGAATGATATACGACTGTAATTAATAATACTAATAATACATTAGTCTTAAATAGAGATTTTACAGAAACTAAAAAGCCGACAGCTTTCTGCATTTTTCATTCATGTCATACCCGGTGGCGCTAAGCTACTATTGTAGCCACAGCTGCCCTGGGGTAGACTGACCAAAGCTGCCAGTCTGTGCCATCAGCTCCTCCACACAGTGCCACTGCTGTCCCACTGTGGCAACCAATTCCCAACGGTCTCCCATCCAAATACCAGGCCCAACCCTGTTTAGCTTCCAAGATTAGACAAGGTTGGACACTGTCCAGGTGGTATAGTATTTTTTTACTCATTTTGCGAGCTCTTTATAACTTTGTGTAAAAGAAATGTCCCATATAGGAGTGTTGAAACAAAGCTGTTTTGGGAAAAGAGACTCTGCATTATGACTTCAAAAATAAAGTGCTCAACATAAGTTTTCTCTGATTGGTGGATGAACACTGGATGGACCCAGCAACTGAAGAGCTTGGAGTGGATCTGCTGCTCCATCTCCAGGTAGAGTGTCTCTTTTTATATTTGATCACAAATCACAAAAAGTGATAGAAGGTGTGTGTCACTGAATAAGCTTGAACACTCAGTGCTACTGCAGAGTGTAGTGTACTTATGTCCACAGTTCCTTCTGTCCACCTGCTTCACTGTGGCTTTTGTCCTCAGCCCCTCTCTGAATCCGCTGCTTTTGTTTCTCGTCTTTCTTTCTTTTGTGACACCAAACATCCATTTGCAGCACATGAAATATGGAGAGTCTCATGAATAGTTTACGTGTGAGCGGTGCATGCCAGAGGACAGGACAGTTTGTGAGGCAGAGCTGTGGGCTCATAGTGATACTGGAGAGGACACATATACCTGTACACTGTAATTATCCTGGCCTGAGTTTGAGGCAGCTTTGGTCCAGTCCTGCCTACTGTGTTAGACATGCTTTGCATTTAGGGAAACAAGTTATTATTTTGTTTTAACTAAACTTGTGACTTATACATTCTGTTTAATAAATTAGATTTAGGTGAGGTTTTCTTATTTACTTTACATCAAAGCTTGGGCTTTCTTCAATGTAAATGTACTCTTTGCTCCGGATGAATAAAAACACTAAGGCTAATGATGTAACAACACAATAACCTTGATCCAAATTAACCCTGTAGACCAGATCTTTCTATTTCCATTATAGTTTCTATCACTCAACCAGGAGTGTGCCGTACAGTGCCTGTGCTGTAATACAAGCTCTAGGGGAGTAGAAAAATACGTACTTGGTTGTTCTCTTTGGGCCAATCAGGAGCTTTGTGGTTTGTTCATTTCCTCCTGATGAGTCCATTTCCAGATGACATCAGCGTCAGGATACTGAGAATGGACATATGGTTCAATTAAGGTGCACCTCTCCACATGGTTCTATCGTCTTTATACCACTGCCTAAAAGCCAGTGGACGTGAGGGCCTTGTATTTTACATAGTGCTTTTGCAGATGGAGGCCTGGCTGCAGCTCGCTCACTTGTGGTCGTAATAGAGTGCTTGTGAGAGATGCTGTGGATATATTATTCATCTATTTCCTGTGTATACCAAACTGTCAGACTGGCAGAGAAAATAGTGCCCCAGCGCCATCCATCCCCTTATCTGTGTCTTCAGCACTGTCTCCTCCACTCCCTCTCTCCCCTCGTCTTTGTCACTCGTCCTCCAAGGTCCGACCAAGGAAGGAAGAGATGATCAGATCAATATTCCTCTCAGGAAATAGTCCGCTCCCATATTCTCTAGCTTGTCTCCGTCTGCCTGTGCGTAGCCGGCTCGTCTGACCACATCACCAGAGCATTGAGGCCCATTTCACACGCCAGATAAGCCCAGGATGTCAGAGTGTTAGATGAGTTTGACTGAATAATGGATGGAAGAGGAGAGAAAGAAGAGAAAGGGAGACAGAGAGAGAGTGACAGAGCGGAGAGAGAGAGAGTTAAAAGGAGAGTATACCATGAGTTTTTTATAATGCGAAAAGTGTTCTGCATTTAATAGTGAAAAACGTTTTGAAGAACATAATACATGAAGTGACAGTCTGTTATAACTGGAAGGTTGAAGGTTCAATCCCTGTTGCTCGCTGTATGAATGAGGTGTGTGAGTGTTTGGTGGTTACGCCCATTGGCAGGCACATCTCTTAAAAGTTCCTCTGTCTAACTTTTCTGTTGGAGGAAGGCCACTTGTTTATATCTATGGAGATGTTATTGCTTTTCCTGGAATGTTGCTCAGTATGGCATTAAACAAGTCAAGCAGGTAGCACCACCAGGCCAAGTTGCAGGTCGGATCTGTGGAAAGGCGAGCCCACTCCCAGTGAGAATTCATGTTTGTCAAGGTACTTTTTTTCAGCGTTCACACTTTGCACACACTTTGCACACACTTTGTTCTATGGGGCTAAACCAAGACTAGAACAGGACTAAATCAAGTCTACATTTGGATGAAAATTAGGCTCAAAGCAAGATCAAACGAGGACAAGTGTGAGCACACCCTGAGAGAAAGCAGAACAAGCATATTTTTAATACTTGTTTAAAAGCCATTGACAAGTGTATTTCCATTTCTGTGTTAGTCTTTCCCATACTAATTACCTGCTTATGCTTTGTAAAATTGGTCTTTATTGTCTTTTAATGTGTATTTACAGCAAGCCTGATTACGTTTCATCTTCTGGAGAAACAATGTTTGGATTAATGACACCATTGTAAAGACAATTCCTCAATGCATGTGAAACTAATGTCCTTATGAATTACAGAAAGTACAAGCACAGAAAGCAGATCCAAGCTTCTCCTTTTCACAACAGTCCATCACCTTGACCACAGACGCTGTCTTAGTGAATCAAAATCACTCCTTTGCCCATTGCCAAGTTGTTACGGAGCCCCTTGTATCCCTCCTCTCACCACTGTTTCCACTCTTGGAGCTAGAAGTAATAATTTTGCGTCAGGATCTGTTTTGAGCTGTGAGGCAGTGTGGCCCTAACCACAAACTGTGCCGATTTCAGACCGGCAATGAGTCGTGAATGCGCTAGGATAATATCATGGCTCTGTGTCATTTGTCAGATGGTTGTGGTGGAAGGTCACTGGGATCTGACCAAAACGATCAGGGAATGTGTGTTAGAGTTTACCAGCCACAAGTCCAGTCAGCTCAGTTTGGGTGTAATAATGGGCAGTGACAAGAGGAAGCCGTGCCATAGAAGATAAACGCGAGACTGGATAGCAAAGTTTCCAGTGCGGACGTACATGCTGGCTGCGTATCTTTCACACATCTTTTTTTTATGGATCTGCAATGTAGTGATTAGCCTAACCACAGAGGGGTGTGGCTGTGCAGTTGACCGTTGTCCAATCAGGTGTGACCTCACGATGACAGGAAGCGAACCAGCACGCCCAGATCCTGCCGGTCTGCCAAGGGTGGTCACATGATGCGACCAACTGTCAGCACACATGCTCCTCTCACTCCCAAATCTGTTTGTGGCACAGGACCCGGGCCACCATTTACACTGGTTTTCTGATCCCATGAAATGAATAGTTTGGGATTTGATGTCACCAAGTTGAGCTTTTGAAAGTTTAAGCATTTATTTTGAATGAGTTATTAAATGTGCACTATGTAACTTTCCTGGTGGGGGTCCATTACCTGCTTATCGAGATGCTATTGCAATGCTTTGCCTGTAATGTTTCACAGTATAGCATTAAACATATTTATCTTACATTTATGCAATTGTCTTTTATTGCTCAAAATATTATGAAAACATGCATTGTTACTGTGAGCAGAGTCATCTCTCCGCAGATCTGACCTGTAACTTGGCCTGGAGGTGTCACTTGCTTGTCTCCATACAGACAGATACATTTAATGCCATACTGCGTGGCATTCCAGTCAAAGCAATAACATCTCTATTAGAAAAGTTACATAGTGCGGCTTTAAATGAGTGATATCATATTTTGGTATCACCTCTTGTTTCAACCAATGAGAGTAGAGGTAGAAGACATCTGGTTTGTGTATAAAGGGCTCTAAAATGTTCCTTGTAATAGTCAGAGTGAGGCTGTATGTTTTGTGTCATCAGCTATTAGCACAATATTAACACAATATTAGCACAATATTAACACAATATTAGCACAATATTAGCAGTATTTACTTTTGAATGAAAGAGTTTGGATGTTTTCCTTTTAATAAACTGAAGATCATACAACAGTTTGAATGAAAAATACCTTCTTTCCCACAGGTGCACATTGTTGCGAGCTGCTTTGACCCAGTCTGTGGTGTGTTCGTGTGTCCATGCAGCACATGGGTATTTTCAGCTTCATTTGATTCTAAATACAGTCATCCCGTATGGGGTTTTCACACTACATTAACTTGTACCAACAAAAATAGCATGTTTATTTTGGACATAAAGAGGATGCGTTGGCTGCAGCCAGACAACTTTCAATAGAACATTGCTATTCAAGGCAGCATGGTCCCAAAACACAAAGGCAGGTGCTGGTAAATATAACCTCTTCTTAGTGTGACTTGCACGTCTGACCAGACACACAGGAGGGTTAGGTCATTGACTCTGACTCATATATTATGGACACATACAGACCGAATTACTTAAAGGTGCACTGTGTAACTTTTCTTATGAAGGCTCTGCCAAATTGTCTCGAAGGGGATGTCATTACTTTGCCAAGAATGTTTAACAGTATTGTCTTCAAACTCTCTCCATGGAAACAAGAAGATGACGCCACTAAGCCTAGTTAAAGGTCGTATCTGTGGAGAGGCGAGCCTGCTTACAGTACAATGCATGTATCTTTAGCACCTCTAATGGAATAAATGCAAGATAAATAACTTTAATGCCTTTGTAATATTCCAGGCAAAGCCATAACATCTCCATGCAGACAAGCAGGTGGCAGACCCTTCATCAGAAAAGTTAAATACCACACCTTTAAAATACTACAATTCCACCCTTAAACTTATATTAAAGTTTAAACGTCAAGCCCAGAACTGACTTAAAATGTACTAACTTGTAATCCAGTCACAACTTTCCAAACAGTCCCATGCCTCAAAAAACACACCAAAGCCATTATGCAAATCTCTCTACACAAATAGAGCTAGACATTCTGTGATGACTTTATAAACACTGTCATTGTACTCTTGAGCAAGACACTTGAGACACATTGCTCACTCTTTTGTAGCTGTGAGGACATCAGTGTAAAAACCAAATCACAAAACATACTCGGTCTGAGATTTAAACAAGGATCAAATCGGAAGAATCTCAACCACTGCAGCCCAAAGTACAAAGGTATACTGTATTTACAAACATTACATCAAGGTTGGCCCAGACCGTTCTTTCTCAGTAGAAACATGGAAAGGCGAGACGCTCCAAGTATGTGTGTAAAAAGATCTTCAAAAAGCCTGCTAGTGCGAGACAGCGCTGTGCCCCTCTGGAAGTGATTAGAGCTGTTGGGACAGCCTGAACCCATTACTGATGTTCCCTGATCTGGTCCCGTGGTCTGAAGTACTGCGCGGTGTCTAAGCTAGGCCAAATTCTCTCACTGTGTATTCTGTCTGTTCTGTGAAATCTGACGTTTCTTTATACTAAGGCCAAGTCTTGTCACATTAAGACAATCCATTTTAATACTGGATCCTAGGGCTAGGCCATACAAGAAAAGAAAATATCACAGCTCTATTCCCTCATCTTGATCGTTCATGATTTGTCTTATATTAAAGCGGACCTACTCTGCAAAATCAACTTTGCAGAGCTTTTAACCATGTTGTAGTCTCACTCCACCATTTACTCACCCGAAGTTGTTTTTGGAGTGATTTGTGCATGTTTGAGCAATCTTTAATCGCTTATTTTCAAGACGCCATTTTGCCAATCAATCCCTGTTTTCATCATCGTGACTTCAAGACGCATTTTGCCAATCAATCCCTGTTTTCATCATCGTGACATACACCCACTGCTCTGTACTTACTTCGTTCTCCAGTTTTATTTTATCGGTGATATGCGCAGGATTTGGCAGCGTTGCATAGTCATTTTGGTACAAATGACTCACTACTGTGATCTGCAGTTATCCATCGGAGGTGCTGACTCTTTGTTGTGATGACGTTTACGGTGACGTCAGCTCCCATTGGGTATCGCAGTTTTCTAATGCAGAAGTAAGCACCTCTAAGGTGTGAACTCTGCTTCAAACCACATACTTTTACTGACTGAGGATTGGCTGTAGACCTCTCCATTAAAAATACATAAGCATATCATCACCGATCAGTTCAAATATGAATAACTGCACAGCCCAAACTGATCCACCTTTTCTAAAGCAATATTACCAGAGCTTCAGCCGTTAGTTCTGTCTTTTAAGGTAAACTTAATTCATCTCGATGTTATTTTGGAAACTAGTACAATGAAGAAAATAGAGTAAAATCAGTGGCACAGCTCTGCTTCCTGCGGAGAAGACACGAGTTCCAGCCCAATGCACATATTTAAACAAAAAACAGGAACATATTGTTCTAACATTGGCGTTATTCACTGAAAATGTCCTTTTAAATAAAACCTCTTTAATTTGCCAGTCTGGTTTTGGTTTTGGGCTGGTACTAGTCTGCTTCAGTTGTGCTCAAAGGCAGCTGTGTAATATCTGCACATGTCAAACATTTGCCTTAAAATATGCTGGAAGTGTGAAAAGGAAAAGTATATTAGCATTGAAGAAAAAACAGTTGGAGGAAAGCAGGAGGTTGCTGCCTATAATTTCCTGATGTTGGAATAAAATAACTGCATTCTTTATCAGAGAAGCCAACAAAAGTGGGATTCTATCTGTACATGCAAAATGATCTTAAAAGTTTCTAATTAGTTTCCTAAAAATGCCTGTCTTTAGATACGCCATCACCACTGAGGTAATTATTTGATGCAAGCTAACATTAAGTTGACAAAGTGCAGAGGAAAAAGCCCTAGATACGAATTGTGATCATTTTCTCATTGTTGTTCTGTCATGTCGTAACAAAGCCCTAAAGGGGAAGAGTGAACATACGAAAACTGAAAAGAGCCATTTCAAAGAAGCCCTAAGGATCTTGTCGCTAATGGAAGACGCACTTTACTCACCAGCGCACAATATGGCCCTTGTATTTACATTCAAATTATGGTTTAGAGTCTGGGGGTCTATTTTGTAGTGTTTATGGTCGACAAAAAGGTTGAAGGCGCTCTAAAACACAAGACAAAAGAGAGGTGCCACAAGAGAGCCACAGGAAACCACCACCTCTGCAGTCTGGCGCAGAAGAACAGCTAATTACATGTACCAACACCACTGCATCTCTCCCCTAATTGTCCAACCACAAGTGGCACTGTCTATAAATAGGCTGACTTTAGACGGAGGAACCAGTCAGTGTCAATTATGTCTGCTGTGACGTCCTTGTGCAATTACACACACTGGGGTCAGGCTTTTGTTTTATGGTTATTTGATTTTTAAATGAGTAAGTACACTTAGGCGTACGCATATTTGTTGTGGGATACGTGAAAGCAGGAACATTGTTAGATTATCGATAACTTGTCTAATTATTTTGAGTTTTAATACGAAATATATTTAGAGTATGAAAGATTATTCATCCATCCATGGGGGCAGCAGCCTAAGCATGGACTCCCAGACTTCCCTCACCCCAGACACTTCCTCCAGCTCCTCCGATGGGACCCCGAGGCTCTCCCAGGCCAGCCGAGAGACATAGTCCCTCCAGCGTGCCCTGATCAGAAGATTATTTAGTTTAACAAAAAGAAAAAGACATTTCAAATATTATCTTTCAGTTCTAGCCACAAAGCTACTTGCAAATTGCACATATTCACATGTTAAACCACTATTGATGTTGCTTGTATAAATAAAGCAAATAAAATAAGCTAATAAAATGTAACCACTATTGATGTTGCTTGTATAAATAAAGCAAATAAAATAAGCTAATAAAATGTAACCACTATTGATGTTGCTTGTATAAATAAAGCAAATAAAATAAGCTAATAAAATGTAAATTAGCTGAGATTATTATTATTTGTGATATCATATAATTTGTCGAGCTTATCCAAATGTGCACTGAGCCGCAGTGCTATGTAATATGAGGAAGAAAATAGTAGGATTGGAGAACACATGATGACATGTGTATCATAATCATTTATCACAGATGAAGCCTCACAGAGCCAAACTTAAATCCTGGATGATGGGGCCGCGGTTGCCGTGGTTGCAGGTCCTCGGTGCAGCGTAGTGGTGGTGTGCCTGCTCGAGCGCCTAATGATAGCTCTGCCCTCCACCACAGACTAAATCAGGGCGCTCTGGTAAACCAACTCTGCAGCCACTTAACCCCTGTCTGCTCCCCTGCCGCCAAACCGAAAAATTCCTCTGCATTTACAGGGAAATCTGCTAGGACCACCTGACTACCACACATCCAGACTTTGCTAATGAGTGACTAAAAACTGAATTCATAATGCTAATGCTAATGCTAATTCAAGTTTAGTAACTGCTTAGCCTAAATCCTTCTAAACTATTTGTTCATTATGAATTAAGTCTTTGTTCATGCTTATTACAGCTAATTAAGGTGTGGCTATTATAAAGTGGACCTGTCACAATAAAAAACATTCTGAAGCACGATATATATTGCTACAGAGAAATATTGCGATAAACGGTAATATTGAAACTACTTTATGCCACTGACACAAAGTAAGATAATCCCAGTAAAGCGTTTTTTTTTTTTGTTTTTTTTTTAAACATACTGTTACATTAAAAGGCCTAAGTTGCAACACATAAACAGTAGATTGAACCAATAATCAGCTACAGAAGTTCCTCTGAAGCTCAAATCTTAAGTTATTACATGAAAATGTCGAAAAGCTCTCCACTATTGCAAAAAAAATGTACACATGATAAATGTTAAGCCCCAAAAGATATTGTTCCAGCTTTTATCTATTGAGTGCTAAGTCGATATAGTAATTATCGTGACAAGCCTATTAAAAAGTGTTACTTTAAAAAATGGTTGAAATCAGTGCATTTTGGTTTTCAAGAATCATCAGACAATAAATAAGTAATTCTAAGTTTGTGCCATTTCATATGAATGTTAACTGCAAATTCAAAAAGTGACGAGCTCCACTTTGTTATGAATTCATTTTTACATTGGCCTAAGCCTGTCATTAGCGCTGTTGGCAGCTTGCTATCGTTAGCCATCTTCTGCAGCATCTTGGTGTTTCCAGGTGAGTTTTCTCATTTATTCAGACTGCCACGGCGGCTGACAGCTTAGCCCAAACGCTGACTCCAAATTGCGCTGCGGTGTTTTGTCTCCATTGCCTACATGTCTCGGACTTCAATTTGTCTCTGTAATGTGCAACTGTCAACACTGCGGACACCCAAGACCTGTGAACTTTAACTGCAGGCCTAAAGAGGACCATAATGGACTCTGGCTCCAGGTGCGCCTGCCTGACTGCTATTCACAGGCCGTCAAGGAGAACGGAGCGGAGATCAGGTTACCCTCCTCCTCATCCTTCATGCAAATACTCGCACACGTATACAAGTACATGGAGTACGCACGGGGCCTTGATCCATGAAATAGGGAGTAAGCGCTGCAGGCCAGAACAAGATGAGGAGTGGATATGATTGATGGTGCGACCAGAAAGAAGGGCTGGTAGAGTGTCAGGTTTAGCCGTGGGACGAGGGTGGAGACAAAGGCGGAGACACGCGCTTGTACGTCAGGAAATGATCGCACTTTAATATGTGTACTGCTTGATAGTCGGGTCAGGAGGGAAGGAAGTGATGACGTAGCTCTGGTTACCACGGTAGTGTGTAAACTTCTGTTGCTATAAACAGGCCTAAACTGTTTTACATATTATTTTATTGTGTAAGATGAGATACAGCTAGTAGGTCACACATTTGTTTTGTAAAGTTAGTGCTGCTAACACATCAACTAACCCAAACCATTTTCCTAACCTAAATTACAGCCCTGTTCCTAAACCCCCCTCCACCGAATTCCACTATCTAACATTAACAATTTAAATTGTGTGATCAAATGTGTTTAAATGCTTTGGGAGGATGAGTTTTAAAGATGGCAGACAGGAAGCAGATTAAATGGAGAGTGAAGGGTGGAGTGGGAGACAAGCACGGGACTGGAGCCAAGCCAAGTCTGAGCCAAGAGACTCTTCAGGAGCAGAGACCTGAGAGGAGGTGGTGGTGGTGGGGAGGGGTGGAACAGCTCATTTGGGATGGTTGGAGTGCACTGTAATGTGAAAGAAAGTGGTGAAGTAGCACAATTGAAATCGCTATTATTTGCCTTCAGTGACAAATAGGATTGTTACGGCAAGCAGTTTTAGTTATTTATCTAGTGCTCAAGTCAAGAATTTCAGGCTTTCGAATTATCTGGCAACTTGTATCAGGCACCAAACATTATAACTTCTTTTTTTGGGAGCACATTATTTTTGATGTCTTTGTACAAAGGGGAGGAAGTTGGTGAGTGCTTGTTAGAGAATGTTTGCTTTTGTGATATCCGATCAAATAGATACAAACCAAAGGCAACCACCAATCTGGCAACTTTTGATCTCAGACAAAGTGTAATGATAAGCAAATATTCACTTGGCTCTGAGATGAACACGTTGAATTTCTGCTTGGAGGTAAAAATATTTCTATGATAATGTGTTTGATTGAGTTTCTCAAGGACTTAGAGGACCCTCCAGTTCATTGGGATTTAAAAGGAAACACGTGTGAATGTGAATTTGAATATCCTGTTGTTTCCTCAAGTAGAATTTGAAAGTGTGCTTCTGCAGACAGTTTTGTCCTGTTACATATTGCCATAGAAACTTAGATAACACAATTAGATGTGATTTTTAACAGAAAAGAAATAGCAAAACGCAGGGAGAAGAGAATGGAGCGGGGTTTGTGTTCGGTCTTACCTATGTGTAAACATTACATTTTCCTAGACCGCAATTTCCTGTTTTCCCAGGCGATTAGAGAGAAGTGTAAGCCGCCCGAGTCACTGCACGGTCACACTTCCTCCTGGGTAAAGAGAGGCCAGGCCCAGGGGAACGGAGGACAGACTGCTAACACAAAGAGCTCATCTAAATCATTTCTGAATACATGATCAGAAGTGTGCCGACATTTATACTCAAGCAAAAATAGTTACAAGTTACAATAACATTCTTCACTGAGATACACAAGTGTCAAAACCTGTAGGTGGATGAGAACACTGCAAAAAGTAAGTTAAAATTTGATCTACTTAAAAAATGTAGTAATGTTCTTAATTCAGGTAATTATGCCTAGAAACGACTTTTTGTAGTGCAAAAGTATTTTGTAAATCCGCCTTAGTACACATCACCTTTGACAGTTTTGTTGCAGCTGTCTTAATCAAACTTTTGCTACTGCAGCTAGCGCTAACACAATAATGCATTCTATTTCTGCTGCGATCGCTAGCAAATGCAAAATATAAATACTCTTTTTAACCAACAACTTGCTTACAACTTCCTCTTCACAGCTGCACAAGTTTTCATTACAACAACTCTGTGCGCAACAACAACTGCTGTGTTAGCTTATCTGTACTTCACAAGAGCCATATACTGACAGGCGGGCTGCTCAAACACAAATAAAACAAGGATCTACGCAAGGAATGTTACATACCCATCCCGTCAACTCCGCAGGTTGTCATGGCGATGTAACCTTAATCAAACTCCGTGTCATCCCTTTCAAAGTCAGATCATTATCCGCACATTTGAGAGAAAATTGCAGCACTCCAACTAAAAGGATTCATTTGTTATTCAAATGAAACACATTTTTTAGATACATTGGCAAAGGGTTGTGAATTGCGTATCAGCTTGTGCAAAGATGTTTAATTAAAGATTTGATTAGTGAGGGATGACAGAGCCCACTCATCTGTCTGCCACATCCACAGAGGCTTTTTTCAGCTCCTAATTCATTGTTGCACAGTCACAAGTTTGATTTGTTGGAGCAGTCCATTTGTGTATTACAGCCATTTATTCTGGCCACTGAACTCACCTAATAACTCAATACACACTCATTTAATTCACTTTGAAAGGAAATATTCAGACCCCCTTTGTCACACAACAGAATATCTTGGTTGAAATTAAGTGAGCTATTAACCTGATAAATACTTCTGCAACATGAGGTGGCCATAAATTCAAAAACATAAATAACTAAAAAGAGAAAAAAAAAGAAATTCGAATGTGGTTACCTCTATTTTAGCCTGCTAGAACTGCTACACCAATTCATGGTATAGTATTGTCAAAATAAAACTAAATGGAAACAAAACCATGATTTAAATCTCCAGTGATGTTAATGAAGCAAACTCCTCAACAGAAAATATACATCGTGCCAGCCAGATGAATTGGACCAGATGCCCTTCCGGCTACAACTTGTATCTGGTGTTAAGACTTTACACACACACACACACACACACACACACACACACACACACACACACACACACACACACTGTACAAATCCTAATAATAATAATGATTTTTTCTTACATCTTAAAGGTGCACTAACTTTGTAACTTTCCTGGTGGGTATGTTCCACTATGTTCCACTTAATTACTGTTGTGTTTTTATCGCTCAAACTGTAACTCGCCGCACCTGTAACATGACCTTGGGGCTTCGCACGCTTATCTTCATTGAGATGTTGTTGCTTTGCCTTGGCTGTTCCACAGTATGGTTTTAAAATGATCTATTTCCATGGAGACAAGCAGGTGGTGGACGCACCTTTTGCGTTAATTGTCTATGCATTTTTTGTCATATGTAGATTTGCTGAGTAATTCTCCCACATTCGACCCTGTCCTGAGTCTTTCAAGTTGGTGGCCGCTCCATCTGGCCTCCATCTCTGTGTGGGCTCCACCTGACGCTGTGGGCTGCTCTGACAGACCACAGCCTGACTCAGCTCTGATCAGCTCTGTGTGCGTCTCCCAGCACATGTGTCACACCGGGAAGCATTCAAGCTCGTACAACATGCACATCACAATGAGTCACTTAGTTCAGGCTGTGTGGCAGTTCAAGTTGGGATGACGTATAAAATAAAACACAATATTCTCACATAAAATAATTAATGTTACAGTCAAATAACAGTATCATTTCTCATTTCAGTATTAGATAAGCTTCATACAAGATGTTGACAAATGATCTTTTTTTAAATTATTTTTTATGGCAACACAACTCACTCAAACTGGGATGAGGACAACAAAACAAAAAGTCCTTTTGTAGTGCTACATATAAAACTCAAAAACAATGTACAAACAAAGTATTCCTGATCGCAGTATTCTCTAGCACAAAATCTGTTTATTATGTGCACTGTATTGTCTTGTAAATCATGATCATCTCCATACAATACTATTAATACAAAACCATGCAGTGTTGCCACTTTTTTTTCTGTATTTCTTGATCTAATTTACAGTAATAAGTCGGTAAAAAGGGAGCAAATGACGGGTGCTATCTCTGTGTGCTGGTTTTTAATATCAGCGTTCTTGCCGCAGATAAAAGGACATTTGGAAGTTCTTAGAGACACACTTATCAGATCTGGGTCTTTATTGGAGCTTCCATGCTGCTGTCTCTCTCTTTCCTTCTCTCTCGCTCCATCCCTCTCTCTCTTTCCCCCCTCCTCTCTCTCTCTCTCACTCTCTCTCTCTCTCTCTCTCTCTCTCTCTCATTTCATCTGCCTCGTCGTCTGTTCTTCTCTTTCTTCTACAACACTCTGGCGTCCTATCGTTCAAACGGTGTCTTTATTTCTCCGCTCCGGTGGCTCTATCCACTGATCGTGTCGTTTCTGGATTAGTTTGTTTCAGAAGTCAGTTTTTTCCAGTTCTTAACACAGATGTAGTGAAAATCCTTAACAGCAACAATAGAAGCACTGGAGTGGAGCTATGCGGTAAAGTGTTTTAAAATGCAACTTCAAAACATTGGCACACAAATAAGAATTTAATTAGTCATGGCAAGATAATGCTTGATAATATGGTTTTAGGGTTGGCTGTGTCAGGACAAAACAACATTTACAGTATTTGGACTAATATTGGTAAGCATTCACTTGTCAAAAAGTCTATAGACTCTTTTTGTACATTAAAGGATCTTTTCCTGTGGCCATAAGATGTAATCAGCTTCAAACAGAGAAGTGAAAGTGTTTATGAATAGTTTTCAAAGTGCACATGGAGTTTAATTTTAAGTGGAGAACAGCCAATGCTTTTGACAAATGTAATGAAAAAATGGAATAAAGGTGAATTAGTAAGTTCCTGTTGGGGGGGGCTGCCTCCTGCTTGTCTTCGTGGAGATGTTGTTGCGTTACCTGGAACGCTCCATGGCATTAATGTGTCCATCTTGCCCATATTTAATTACTGGGGTATTTATTACAAGAAAATACCACGCAAAACATGCAGGATTTTTGCCTATTTCTATTTTTAAACTGTGCATTGCAACACTGGAATTTCCCCATTGTGGGACAAATAAAGGGTCTCTTATCTCATCATTCATATTGTGAGAGGAGTCTCCTCTCCACAGATCCAAACTGTAACTTGGCCTGGCTGCGTCACCTTCTTGTCTCCATGGAGAAGGATACATTTGATGCAAAGCAACGACACAAGCAGGTGGCGGACAGTCACCTTTAAAAACTAAATATTTTACATTTTAAACTGTCTTTACTCAAATGACAGCGTGCGCTTGTGCCGTGCTCCTTCAGCTCAGAGAGAGAAAAGCGGAGAGTGTGCCGTGTTGCCCCTTCACCTCCCCCTTCTGTCCTGCACATTCAGCCCCTCTCTGCCTCCCTGCTGTTTATTGCCACTGGTGTGTGTCTCCGTATACACCAATGTCTTTGAATGTGTGTGTGTGTGTGTGTGTGCGAGGCAAGGGAACCCCCCTAAGTTGGCCCCATGACAAGTGACCCCCTTCTCCTTCACACCAACTCCCCCCTGTAGCAAAAAAGCCCCAACAAAAAAAAGCACGGAGGAGACGAAGAGGGCCCAGCTGTAAGGAGCACAATGCTGAGGAGAGGGTTTGGCAGCAGCTCAAAGCGGCGCTGGGCGAGTGCCTCTCACTGGCCCCCCTGGACCCCTCCGCCCGGACAAATTAAAAGCGTTTGGTGATGTAAAGCACGAGGAGGGAGAGAGGTGGGGGTTAAAGGGAGAGGACAGGGCAGCGCTCGGATTAGAAAATAATGGATCTCTGCGCAGGGCTGATCCTGATGATTACAGACAAATAAATAAACACTTCTGAAGTAAGACAGAAGTTCAGTTACTTCATTTTACTTATACTAATTTTTATTATTCTAGGGTCAACTTGTGTATTTGTAAAAGCTGATTATATAATGTAAACTGACTAACCATTCTCAAATGAGCTAAAGGAGGGGCTAAAGAAATACGGAATATACTAGGAATTTGCTTCAGTGATATGATACAACATAAAACAATGAATAATAATAGTGAAATCTAAAATAAAAAGGCATGCATATGTTACAATAAGACAGATTTTGGCAGAGGGGAAGAAATGTTTTTAGTTTCGAGAGGTCCTAGTCTGAATGGACCATAGCCTCCTGCCCGAGAGGAGTGGCTCAAAAATAAGCCTGCTTTACTTTTTCCACTTATTGTTGGAGGTTATGGGTGACTACCATAGACTGTATATAAATGGACACAGCTAACTCATTAGCCACCGCGTTCCAAATAGGAAGTGAGCATGGGCGCGCCTCCGGCTCCATCGATTCCAATTCACTTTGCATTGAGAAACAGGCGCCCCTCTCTCTGTAACAGCCACTGTCAGGCTCGTCATTTGGATCTAAAAATCCTCATATTAACCCGCTCTACATGATCCTGGTATTTTTATTTCGCTATTGTGTCCGTAAATCAAGATATGAACATTAATAACAGACAAATCAAGCACCTTCCTTCTCCGAGGTCGCGCCCATTAGCGTTGGCAACAGGTTTGAATGACAGTGTTGCTAAGCTCCCGCTCCCTGCTAAACCAGCGGTGCGGGTAAGAAGGGGGCGTTACCTTCAACAGCCTCACTCCTGATTGGCTCTTTGGTTGCTATGATACTTGCAGTTGGAATTCCAAATAGTAACTGCTAACTTTAATGAGCTTCATTTGACTGGAGCCGAACGTTATGGGCGACGTCACACTGACTTAGTCCACTTCTTTATACAGTTTATGGTGATTACAAACTATAGGCCATCTCTGGGTCCTCAAACATTACAAAGTTGTAAAATTGTTGCTGAAAGATGGATCAAATGCTAACTAATGCTAATAACTGTATATCATTTGACTGAATAATATATATCTAAAACACGTACTTGTACTCACAAAAACTTCATCCTGAACACGTAGGTTTGCTCTGTAGGTTTGAGCAGAGAGTGGGCACAGTGCACTAGATCAGCAGATACCAGTGATTCACTCTTTCACACACCCACAATAAATACGCACAAGCACGCACACACACACCTACCACCTCACACCACACTGCTCACACAACCAACGACACAAGAACATCGCACTAAACCGCATGTCCACGGTCCCAGTAGTCATAAAAGGCCACCTCCACATTTAGAAGTGACTTTGCCTGTCTGTAGGAAACACATGGGCCTACATCTGGGACACATGTTAGAGATTCAAACGCACTTTCACTGCTCTGTTTCACCTGGCACAGCTGCCTTATACTGAGTAATCCTTTCCACAACCAACCAATAAAATGACTCACCTTCCCCAAAGTATTTTATAATGTGTGAAATATTAATACAGAAGTTGTGAAGCCAGTCTAACCAGTAATGCGAGGGGAACATGCTCTTAGAAAGTCATAGCTGTCGAACTTTCATTGATCTATTCATTGTTGTTTTAAAGCTATTATACCCAAGAGACAAGTTAAAAGTAAGTTTATTATTATTAGTGATGACTTAGATGACTTAGAAAAGAAACTGACATAAAAATGTTTTCAAGTTCTGCTCCTGTCTTGTCACTACTGTATGTCATGGTGCTGATCGGATAATTGGTTAATTCAGGCTACACTAAACTTAATTAGGCCTAAATAATGTGAACTGGCGCCTTACCTGCCACATAGCATTAGACTTTTTGATTGTGATTCTGTCTGTACTTTAGCATTACCTTAAGAAAAACTGGGAGTTTCTGGGAACTGAAATTAGGCCAGTGGAGCACACGGCGTCCTCCCCTCTCACCTCTTCTCCGCCTGTCCCTCATTCTCTCCCTCTGCTTTTTTCTCTCTGAAAGGGAATACCCTGCCCCATCCAGACAAGCCCAAATTCCTCCATTAAGGATGACAAGCCCCCTCCCCGCCCCACACACACCCAGCCCCACACACACC
>KN476293.1:317140-340113 GCA_000787095.1 Periophthalmodon schlosseri
CCCCCCTCCCACCCCCCTCATACCTCAGGCCTAAAGCTGGACCGGTCCACTCTGTAGCCTGCTGTTCCAAATGCCTCCGGTTTCACTCAGGGACTTACTTTGGGTCTCTATTTGGCATAACTTCAAACTCTTAATCCCATCTAGAGCGGTCCACACAGAATGAAAATATACACCTGATGGTGGGGCCTGTGCCAAACTCTCGGCCCCTGTGCGCTTGTTGAAGTGAGTCCAACCCTCTGAGGCATCCTGATTGATGGCGGAGAGGGTGCTTTTCCGATTGGTCCAATTAGGCCAATCGCTTCAATGAGGCGCAACCGCTCTCCACTTTTCGGCCGACTTTTTAAATCTTTTTTTGGCCAGGTGCTACAGCTTTGTGTGCCGATATGTAAAGACTGTACTCCTCACAATTTGTGCAGTGTTTATTTAGGTGCATTTTATTCATTCCTTGCTGAGATTGGTATTCTGTCTGGCAAACCATTTATCTAGGCTTAATACCTTTTAGGGGACTGGCTTGGGACCTCATATGGGAAATGTTTAAGTCTAATGCAATATAATAAAATAAACCATTTTCAGCCTTCCCATGTCTGAACCACTTTTACTTCATGACCAAGTGATTAAAACAACTAAGATAATTTAAGGGCCTATGTTACGCTATTTTCTGATCTATGTTATAATGTTGTTTCCTCATCAAAAACATACCTGGAATTGTGTTTTGTTTCATTCACTCATGTTAAACACACAAACCCTGCATATTTAGGCAGAGTTCTCCTCTCAAACGGAAAACACTGTTCCACCTTGTGATGTCATGCGGTATTACAGGAAGTGCTCCACTGTGTTTTTAAAATCTATACACCTTCACTAGAATCATTTGGATGATTTCAGCCCTGGAATTCCCAGTCTCTGCTGAACTAAAAGTAAAAGGTAGCTGTTAACTTGAAAACTACCACTACATGACATCACAAGGTGGAACAGAACATTTTGAGCTTTGGGGATGTAGACAGACTAATAAACAAGGATTACTCAAAAATATGTGAATGAAACAAAACACAACTCCAGGTATGTTTTTGATGAGGTTACAGCATTATAACATGGCTTAAAGCTCACAAGAATCAATTTTGTGTAATATAGGACCTTTAAATGCTGCTACAATCAAAGCAGGATAGAAATGAACAAAGAATATAATTAATTAGCTATAGCACTGTTGGAAATTTTACAGATATAAAGACTTGCTAAAATAACTTTTTAGTAGTACCCATTTTTAGAAACTTATTCATTCAAGCAACCCTATATTCTAACTAAAAGCTCATATATAGCTATTAATTAGAGACTGGCACATCGAGTAGTTCACTTGTAGCACTATACTCCATCTGAGCTTCAGCCAATCAGAGAGCAGGCATTCTGTCTTCTGTTCTCCCCAGGCTCCTCACTCAGAAAGCTTATACGGAAGTTAGCGCGCGAGGATTAATAAAGAGCATGAGATGGCAATAAAAGTGCTGTCTGCTGTGTTTAGATTTAATACGCCTTAGCAGATTACACCAGGCTCATTTACATAGCAGCCTCAATAAATATGTTTTTATTTCATCAGGGCTTTCATAATCACAAATCAACTCAATTTACTGTGCGGTTAGCAACGTCTCTGTGTCCATGACTCATTCAATGATTAAAAAGTAGCATTTTATGGTATTTATGAGCAGTTACAGTGTGAGCATCTGCATACGTTGATGAAGGAGTTTTGTGAAGTCAGTTGTTGGATCTGAAAAGTAAAGTGCGATCGTTTACTGTCTGAGTAATGAAGTGCCTGAAGACGTTGGGCCGGGCTCTGTGCTGGCCTCAATGTTGTGAGATTGTTTGAATGTCTCTCTCCACTCTTCAGACTCATTTCACATTTAAAATATGTCCAGATCAATAAGCCAACTTACCAGGAAATATAGTACTATGTGATCAGTGGCGGAACATAAAGTAAAAGTAGTAAAATACGGTACTTAAGTATAAATTTTAGGTATCTGTACGTTTACTTTTACTTCACTACATTTAAGAGCAAGTATCTGTACTTTCTACTCCACTATATTTTTGAACAGGACTGAAAAGTAAAAGTATTTTCTATTATTGTCTGAGACCTGCTGAAAAGGCAGAGGGATTTATGTTTAACACATCTGGATTTCGATTTCTGTTCAGCACAAATTCAGCACAAATCTGTATCAAAATCACTACATCTTAAGTTTCATTATCTGCGCAAAATAATTTTACTTTTTACTCTTTAAGTATATCTTTAAACATGTACTATTAGTGTAAACTAATACTTTTACTTAAGTAGATCTTTTCATGTGATACTTTTACTTTTACTTGAGTATTTATTTGCTCTTGTTTCTGTACTTTTACTTTAACTGAGTACTTCTTCCACCACTGCATGTGATAAACATCAATATGTGCCCTAAGTGATTGGACTGAAAGAGCAAGTAGTTTTGGTGTGGGGGGCCTTTGGTCTACTGGACATTCAAACAGTACAACCAGCTGTGAGAGAGCTTTAAAGGTGTAGTATGTAACTTTTTGGAGAGGGTTTGCTGTACGCTTGTCTCCATGATGTTACTGCTTTTCCTGGAATGTTTCACAGTATATAAACGTATGTGCCTCGCATTTACTCAAAAATGCAGGTGTTTTCATTGCTACATAAAATGCGGTCATCTGCTTGTTCCCATGGAGACTGTAGACCATTTTAGGCTAAGCAATAACATCTCCATAGAAAAGCAGGTGCTGGACCAGCTGAAAAGTTACGTAGTGCACCTTTAATAAACAACACAACATCTACCCCTTATATAACATCTGACGGTCATCTTCCACTCAGAAAAATACTAGGACATGAAACTCATTTAAACCAAAACCACATCTTCAAATGCACATCAATAACAAGAAGAGCTATAGTGACATGATAAATCCCTATTGTAAACGCTCCATTCAAAGGAGACACACCGCTTCAAAACAATCAATACAAATCTATCAATGTCCACTGAACTAATGACGCTCGCCCCTCCTCCTCTCTCAACAAGACAAGGCAGTGCTTCCCAATCCTGTCCGGTTTCCTACAAGTCTCCAGCATCCCAAAATTAAAAAGATGTCAAACTATTCCTATTTGGGGGACTGGCTCTCCGATTGCCCCAGGATACTTGCATTCATTAAGCCCCAGTTGCCCTGAGAGGAAGAGGAATCAGACCGGGACATCCCAAGTGCATCCCCGTGTCACCTTGAACAAATCCACATGATTAAGTGACAAGCACCCCCCTGTGAGCCGCCTTTATTTCCCAAGAAACTCACTGGCCGCTCCTCCTCCGATCCAATTTCCACCACGCAAATCTAGTAAAAAATCACACGTCTCTCTTCCCCCTGCCATGTAAGCAGCCATAATTGCCTTCATAATTAGCCGGGCGACAATAATTGCTGAACTGATAATGTCGTAGCTCCTTGTGCTAAACTGGAGCAGGCCATATTTAGATCGCACAATTCTGACGTATTCCCTACAAGTTTTCCCATAGTGTCATTTGTGGTGTTGTGTGCAAAAGAAGACAGGAGGAAGTTTGATTTGTCTTTCCTGTATAAATTAGGGTGTTTAGATTAAGATTAAGGATAAGACAATGGCTTCCGGATGGTCAGCCGAAACATCGCAATTTCAAGAGAACACAGGCTGATGACTGCCTTTTAGACATTTTAGACACATTTACTTTCTGTCCAAGTAAAAGGAACTATGTTTGCCGTTATATACAAAACATATGCATTTTGTGATGTGACTTCTTAAAGGTGCACTATGGAACTTTTCTGGTGGAGATATTGGAATGTCCCCTAGTATGGATTTCACTTGTCTATCTACTATTGATAAAAAAAATAAAAATAAAAAAAAAAGGCCGGTTACTTGGCCAGGTGCTGCTGCCTGCTTGTCTCCATGGAGATAGATAAGTTAAATGCCATGCTGTGGGGCATTCTAGGCAACGCACTAACATCTCCATGGAGAAAAGACGGTAGGCAAGGCAAGTTTATTTGTATAGCACAATTCGTACACAAGGTAATTCAAAGACATTAAAATCACAATACAACAAATCAAAACATAAATAATCACAAATAATCATCATAAAATTAACATTAAAGGAGAAAAGTGCAGAATAAAAACCTTTCAGTCATATGCACAGCTAAACAGAACCGTTTTGAGCCTGGATTTAAACATTGTCAAAGTAGAGGCCTGTCTCACATCTTC
Source organism: Periophthalmodon schlosseri (assembly GCA_000787095.1). Classification (NCBI taxonomy): domain Eukaryota; kingdom Metazoa; phylum Chordata; class Actinopteri; order Gobiiformes; family Gobiidae; genus Periophthalmodon; species Periophthalmodon schlosseri. The sequence continues at coordinate 321,381 of KN476293.1, forward strand.
AGGGAGACTGTTCCAGGTTTTAGCTGCATAAAACTGAAATGCTGATTCCCCATGTTTAGTCCTGAGTCTGGGCACCAGCAGGAGGCCGGTCCCTGAAGTCCTCATAGTGCGAGATGGTTCATATGGCACTATGGCACTCATGTGGGAGATGTACTTTGGTGCTAGGCCATGGAGAGACTTGTAACAAGCAGAGCTGCTTTAAAGTCTATTCTCTGAGCCACAGGAGCCAGTGCAGAGACCTGAGCACAGGACTTATGTGCTCGTACTTCCTGGTTCTAGTCAGGACCCGAGCAGCAGCGTTCTGGATGTACTGCAGCTGTTTTAACGCTTGTTTGGAGAGGCCAGTGAGCAGGATGTTACAGTAGTCTAACCTACTGGAGACAAATGCATGGATAAGTCTGTCCAAGTCTGGCTTTGACAGTATACCTTGGATTTTTGCAATGGTTTTTAGATGGGAAAAAGCTGCAGATGTTATTGATTTAATGTGGCTGTTACAGTTCAAGTCTGAGTCCATTATTACCCCTAGATTTCTAGCCTGATTTGAAGGTTTTAGAGAGGGAGACTGGAGGTGACTGCTGACACTTTCTCTATGTTTCTGTGGGCCAAAGACTATGACTTCAGTCTTGTCTGAGTTTAGCTGGAGAAAGTTGTTTTGCATCCACACACTGATCTCTTGGATGCAGTGGCAGAGTGAATCCACTGGTCCATATTCACCTGCTGCCAGTGAGATATAGATCTCCCAGAATTGACCCCTGGGGGGACGGTAGCGGACCCACCACCAGAAAAGTTACATAGAGCGCCTTTAAATACAGACTTTACAAAAGCAATAAATTGGATTCGGATTTAATGAATCTTTGTTCATATTTTGCCTTAGAATGTGTCACTCATTTTAATTTATTTGAATTCATTCACAAACAACTGCCACATTCTTACAAATCATTTAACACATTTTGACGGACAATTCCTACACAATTCCTGGCCAGTTTTCCCATTGTCCCGTTGCTCGTGCTACACAGGAAAAGAGAAGAGGGAGGAGTCCTCAGACACATTTGCACAAGCTGGCACGTAAATTCAAGCCAGGCAAGACAAGGAAAGTTTTAATTAGGCCTGGTAAGTAGGCGCTGGTGAAGCCGGCGGGGCTCACGGCGGGGATTACTGCAGATTTATTTAGCCCGAGCTGCGGGAGACTCCCACTGATATGATATGTTCCACAGGACCACAATAGCTCTATAATCACACTCCCAACCCAGGCTAATCTATCCTTCACACATGCTCTCATCTCCAAGTCAAGAGTTTTGTTTTTCTTTTTTTCTACCTTTTCTCCAACCTTTCCCTCCTCCTTCTCTACTCCTGCGATGGCAACCCTTGTGGGCAATTTAGCGAGGCACTCAGACATGCTAACACAATCAACAATCAGGTCGTTTGCTCTCTCTAATAGGCACTCGGCTCGGAGTAAAAGAAGCCGTATTGTTTATTTGATTGTGTTCACCGGGGGAGAGTCCACTGGGAAACTATTTGTTACATGTGGAAAGGAGGAGGAGGAGGAGGAGGAGGAGGAGGAGGAGGGGTGGGCCGGTGCCTTTTGTTTTGGAAGAATTTTAGGAAGTGGGAAAGCTAAGGTACAATGATGCTCCATAAAAATGTGTATTGTCTTGAGATGTGAATTATGTGTGAAGTACATTTGTTGAACAGCTTTGAATTTACATAATACTTCAAACATACATTTTTATGTTAAAGAGTTCTGTTCTGTTGTATCCTAGCCTCTCGATGGGTTTCAGCTTCCTGTTATATGCAACATTTTGAGTTTTAAATTGTTAATCACTATGGCAACAATTCAGATTTTTCGTCATTCTGAACCTATTGGTGGTTTTCAGATTTTAGGATGTAATGGGGTCATATTCCCAGATGGGGGGCAAGAGCCAGTTTCCCCAAGTGATTACACTGTACTTTTTGTTGAAATATCTAAAAAGTAAATTCATAAATATTGAACCTGATCACTTCTATTGACTGAACCCTGAAACCATTTGTATTAAAGATTATTGGCCTTTAGAATGTTGTGATGTCATCTGAAACTCGGCAATACGGACTATTTTAGCATTATTACATAAAAAGACTTTCTCATCATCAAACCAGTTTACCTACAAGCCAAGGCAACAAATCTGTTTAAACTACACGTGTCTGTGGGTCTGTACCATGAGAGAACCCATAATGTTTTTTTCTTTTCTTTCTGAAGTCTAACATGTTCTCACCTGTGTGAATAAGCCTCTGTACCACATGGACCACACACCCACAGCCAGAGGCACAGGTAGTGTAATTATGACCACACAAAACACCTGCTTCTGGGACTCGTGAATTACAGTTACTGTTAAAGCAATAGAAAGGTAGACAGATTAAAAACCACATTTGTAGAGCAGTAACAAGGAGAAAGTAGACAATGTGTTGTATTAGGCAGCTCTAGATTATCTGTAAAAGTGAATTATCCAAAAACAAACAGAATGTAATCTTTTAATAATCACTTTAAATAGCTTCCTATATACAGTACTGCCACTTGTGGGTTGTGTTGTGCTTTTAATGGACACTATCTCATAAGGATACGTAGGAGCATTAAGAACCCATTAACAGACACATCTCTCAGTGAAGTACTATGTAGGAGGGATAAAAACTGGAACGTTATAGGAGAATAGAAACGACTCGACTAAAGGGATTAAACAGAATTTCATGGACAGAATTGAGTTTTATAAGTCATTCGTCATCGCTCCTCAGTGCTGCTCCTGGGAATGTTTGGTGGAGCTCTGGAGGCAGCGGTCAGAACCTTCAATCAAACCACAGAGGAAACCATGAGTGAAGAGTAAACAACAGGCAGCCATGTGAGAGGAAGAGAGGGATAATACCACCACAATACAACCACAATACAACAATGTAAAATACCACTGTCACATGTAAAGAGGAGGCTGGACCATTTTCTTTCTTTGATCATTTCTTCTTTATTTCTTTGTGGTGCATTGTGTAACTTTTCTGGTGGAGGGTGTGCCACCTGCTTGTGTCCATGGAGATGTTATAGATTGTCCAAAATGTTCCACAGTATGGCACTGATTAAACCCATCTCTGTGGAGGCAAGCCGGTGACGCCGCCAGGCCAAAGTACAGGTCAGATCTGCGGAGAGGAGAGCCTACTCAAAGTAAGAGTGCGCATTTTTTTCAAAGGTATTTTTTGGCAATATAAACACCTAACTGAATGAATGCATGCTTAATGCCATCCTGTGGAACATTCCGGGCAATGCAATAACATCTCAATAGAAAAGTTGAAAAGCTACATAGTGCACCTTTATTTACTTACTTTTCAAAAATGTTCACATACTCAGTTGATTGGTGCAGCCTCTCGACCACACAGTCCCAACTTGTCACTTGGGTAACCAGTCACTCTTTGAAGTCATCTGAACTCCATTATGGTGAAGAAATTGCCCACCTACTATATATAAAGAAGCTAGAAGGTTCTCAGGTTAATGCATGTTCTCCCTATGGTTGCACAGGTCTTCTTTAAGGAATGTGAAATGCACGTAACCTTTACACTGCCAGTTTTATTTTCTACCCATCTGACACTGAAGATTTCAGCAGCAAAACACGATCAAACGCGATCGTGTAAACTCATATACCCAGAATGTTGTTTTACTGTTGAGACACTTTCTGAGAGTAAATATAGTGATAAATAGAGTGGCATCTGGGTGAGGTTTGAGTGGATACAGCACTTTCTCCATCACACTTTCACAAATGCAAACGTGGCACATTTCTCACTGAATAAAATGCACAGGGGTGATTTGTCAAAATGACGGTGCCACAAATAAACAGCTGTTGTTTTGAAGATTCTGCCACTTTTCAGCAACACGAAGGTTAAAAGAGTCACAACTTACTAAATATAAAAGCTGACAAGTCCGTGAGCCATGATTAGTGCTATCAGAGTTATGCATCATTTACAAACTGCTGTCCAAGCTTGTTTGTTTGGTTACTTATTTCATAACTTAATTCAAGGGGTTTTATTCTGATTACTTCACACTTCTCGATTTTTTTTTAGGTCATAGTGAAGTATGTCATTAATCTTGGTAAAGTATAAAAGGAATTCTGTTCTGTTGCATTCTAGCCTATAGATGGGTGTATTGATGGGAGGACTTTTTCAATTGTTAATCGCTATGGCAACAGTATGTCATTAATCTTAAAAAAATACCAACAATTAATTTAATCTCATTCTTTTCGTCAGCTAAACGTCCACACCATCGCACTGATGTTCAAAATGTTGTTGTTCCTACTTCATTCCATCTCCATATAATCTGTATGTCTTCAGCGTTTGCCTCTCAACCAAATGAGTTATTTCAATAGATTATTTTTTCAGACCAGGGTTTAGTTTGTCTTTATACCTGACAGTTTCAACCACTCACTGGCGTCTTCCTCAGAGTGGTCATGTGATGTTGCTGTGACGTGTCCGGTCAGCTGATTTAAGCAAGTTTTGGTGCTGTCTTCCTACCGGTGGAGACAGCTCCATCTGCAGTCTGACTTCTTCAGGACAATATCCCAGGTGTGTGAGAGTAAAAAGGCCCCCTCGTCCCGGTTTAAAGTGCCTCTCGTCTGACCAGACACGTCACAGCAACATCATGTGCCCACTCTGAGGAAGAAGACCACTAGTGAGCAGTCGAAACTGCCAGGTATGAAAACAAACTAAACCTTGGTCTGAAAAAATAATCTATTAAAATAAATTATCGGAAAATCAGATGAACCTCATTGGACAATCAGGTTATTCATTAAATACTCTCTCCTCTCTTTTCCTTCCACCTTTAGCGATGAGCCATATCTCTCCTCTGCCCAGTCTCAACTGCAGCAGTAGAACCATCGACCTCCTCAGCCTTTCCATCTCCTGCGCTTAGAACCACTGATTAGATAAGATACAAGAAAATAAAAAAATAAATCTAAAATATCATTAAGAAAACAAGAAATGCCATGCCAACTTAAAATAATAAACTGCTTTGACAATTTTGAACTCAAACAACAATTAGCCTTTTATTTATCTGAGATCAAGGTTGTTTTTTGGTTATTTATGGAAAGCAGAGAGGCAGTGGGGGAGGGGTCGCAGCTCCAGCCATGAAACACAGAAGGAGCAGAGTGAACGCACAGGAAAACTTACACAAATGAGACACAATGCCCTGGTGAGGATTCTGACAGGTCTCCCCAAAAATGAAAGGCCTTGACAATTAGCGCCAACCTGCTGTCCCGGATCAGCCGTCTGACAGGTCTAAGCTCACGTCTTTGCAACATTTTAATATTTTGCCGTTTTAATTAACACCTCAGTCATTCGTAACCATGTTTTAGGCTCGTCACACCTGTTCAGTTAGCAGGTGTTACAGGAATTAATGCATGTAAAGAATTATTCAATCAGGAAGTGTAGTAAAAAGAACGGCGCATATTAAACTGTATTTTTATCTTTTTAACCAACAGTTTTGAAATCTTCCCTTTGTGTTTCTTTGGAGCAACAAAACAAGTCAACAGCCTTGAAAAGCATTATTTATTCAGTTATTCTGTTTTTTCTCCCTGGTGGTATTGTATGCTTGGATGTGTGAATTTGAATACGGACCAGGACTGTCACACAAGCTCTCAGGTGAAGAAGAGATATACAAGCCAATAACCAGCCACCGCAGCTGCCAGCCTTATTTATTCTCCCTTTGTTTAGCCCCAATCTCGATATGGGCAGAAAGCATTGACTGCTATAGTAAAAAACGATAAGGATAACTGCTACATTTGATTATCAAGTTACTTTGCTTAGTCTATTGCAAAAGCATGAAAAAGTGCGTATGAATTTATATGACTGAAATATCCTGAATGAAGGGGTTTAAAGCCGTGTCAAAGACTAATTTCTATCTTAATTGGGATGACCGGTCTCTAAATCTTATCTAAAGTCTTATCTTAAAGTCAAAATGAATGGATTTGTTGCAGTCTTTTAGTATAGCTTGCTTTACCAGAATATATCTTATTATAAATGTATACCAAAGAATGTACTGTTGTTGGGACAATTAAGAAAATATAAATCATAAACAGTCATTGGCTTATATAAAAAACACACTGGCGTTTTATCATATCTCACATCCTCCGTTTTGTTAAATTCAACAATTATTCCTTTGTCAGTCTCGTCCCTAATGCTTTAAGTGTATCCAGCCTGCTTCCTCCCTCCTCTCCCAATTAGAATATGAGACATCCCCGGCGTATCAATCAGTGACTTTTACACCATTAATTTGCCATAATTATTTCATTTCAGATTGATCTAAGAGCACTGTCGCAGATGGTGTGCTACACTGGGGCCTGTTCCCTCAGCTGATCAAAGACAGGCGTTTTAATTGGAGTCGTCAGCACTAATTGTCCTGCGTGTTGTAAATCAGAGTGTTAGTCTCCCCAGGTTTCGGTGAGAGACTCGGTTTTCCTTTTCATCTGGGACTATGTTTGAATGTATTGCATAACTGAGACTGACTGTGATCTGTAATCTGATCTATTCAAGTGCACTTTCATTTCCAGGTAGAGCAGCATTTTATTTACATTCAAAGGGGCTCTGAAAACTGTTCAGAATTTCCCACAAATAACTTCTTCTTTGCCGATTCTAATGATTTTGTCTTGAACTCTGAGCGTCATGAAAAGCGCTACACAACTGCCATGTAATATTATTATAGCAGAGTATAGAGTTACCTACAATTTATTTCCCCAGGTATCACATTTTAATTTGCACAAAACAATTGCTAATCTCTTGCTCATAATTTTCTGTCTATCTCATTATTTGTGCCACTCAGACAAATGTGTCCAGACAATCACAATTCTGAATTTTGTTTTTTGACAATGAGAATATCAATTATAGAAAATAATTAGTTATAGCAGATCTATTATGCAAAATAAAATTTTCAGAGCTTTTTATCATGTTATAGTCGTTTCCTCTTCTCATTTATCCTCTCAAAGTTGTTTTTGGAGTGATTCGTGCATGTTTTAGCGATCTTTAATCTCTTATTTTCAAGACAATCAATCCCCGTTTTCACCGCCACCAGCGTACACCCACTTCTCTGTACTTACTTTGTTCTTCAATTGTATTTTTGTAGTCATTTTGGTACAAATGACAAAAAAATCCGCTACTCACTAGTGTGATGTGCAGCTATCCATAGGAGGGGCCGACAGCCACACAGCCCTTTGTTGTGATGGAGTTTATGGCGACGTCTGCTCCCACTGGGCACCGCAGTTTTCTAACGTGGAAGTCAGCGGATTTGTTTCTTTTATTAAGTCGTTTTAGATGAAAATTGCAATTTAAATGTGCAAATTATAACATAATGATTCTCAGGTGTCATAGATTATAACTATATAGCAGACACAAGCACAATAGGTCTTCTTTAAGAGAATAATATGAATGCAAGAAGTGTAACTCCCTGACTGAGGGCTTCCCAAACTGTAAACATACTTGCAGCTCGTCTCATAAACTGAAGTCTATAGAATGTTTCTTTATGTTATAGCATTTAATAGAACATCTCATGAGTCCCATTTACACTATAGCCAATCTGGTCTTATCAAAATTCACAAAATCACTTTAGGCCTGACCACAGACTTCCACCATTTCTTCTCCAGAGGTGTAGTTTTCACACTTTGCCTGAAGCATCGCAGGGACAAAAACAGCACCTGCCTTTGAGTGTCCATCAGTGGAACATTAACTCGTGTCTCTAAAGTGACCCCAGAGTGACTCCAGCCTCCTCTTGTAGCGGCTGCGTTGACGTATGGAGATAAATAGACTCTAGGGTTCATTGTGCTGCTGACAAGGCGCTAGTCAATTTATGGGCCTATAATGAGACACGGCAGTGGTTGAGTCAGATGCAAACTGCATTCTTACAAACTTTTTTTTATGATTCTGTGTGCACAAAATCTTTTTCCTATATTTTCCCAAACATCATTAGATCCAATAAGATTTCATGAATCAATCAGTCAGTCTCTATGTAGGACCGTGGTGGGTGGGTAAGTTAGATAGAGGCGCATGTGGATGGATGGGCTAAAAATGTAAACTTAAAATACGTACTTACTTTATATAACATTCCCATATAACCAGGCCTGTCACGATAACACATTTTGAAATACAATATATTGCTGAAGAAAATATAAACGATAAACAATAATATTGAAACTAATTTATGCCACTGACATAAAAACCCTGAAGTAGGATTATGAACAAAAATCTATTCTAAATGTACAATATGGTTAAAAAACATGAACTGCAATAAATAAACAGCAGAATGAAACACTTAGTAGTAAGTTTGTATCTACAATTAGTTATTTATTCAACCTTCTACAGCTTAAATCTTATCGTAGAACAGAAAAATAACAAAATGTTCTCCACTAGTACAAAGAAAATGCCCCACGATAAATATTGACCCTAAAAAATTATTGTTCCATCTGTGATGTATTGAACGATAACTGGACAGGCCTACATATAACTCAATGTCATTAAATAAATATGCAAAAACAAAGGGAAAATGCATCCTCGATTGATTCCTAGGGTTATAGGTGTAGGGGACAGGGGTGAAGCTTTAGTGTCCTGAGGGGGGAGAGGGGATGGAGGAGGGGCGAGGGTGAGGGGGCTCGAGGGCTAAAGCGCCGCAGCTGAAGGCAGGAAGTGAAAGACAATACTCCTCAAATCAGCGGTGAGATCAGAAGAGACGACTTTCCACGCATGAAACCAACACCTCCTGTGCACTCGCAAAGTCCGCTGTGCAAAGATCATTAAAGCCCCAATAATCTCACGCCTGGACTATAGCGTCTGTAGACACATTTGAAAACCCATGTTACAGCTGTTTGCCCCTTTGTTCCAATAGGTGCAAAATGTACACGGAATTGTACTGTGTGAAAGTTTTAGAGAGGTGTGAAATAACGCAAACTTAAATGCTTTGTCGGTTCCATGCAGATGTGTGTTGTATACCCTGTTGAGATATGAACCAGAGATAGTTTTTTTATTATGCAAGACTTTTATGGAGGCCTGGCACAATTATCAGTTTTGAAGTGTGATGTATTGCTACAGAGAAATACTGCGATAAACGATAATACCGAAACTCCTTTACATAAACCGATTTTTAAATGCACTGTATCATCAAAGGGCCATGAGCTGCGAAAAATGAACTAATAATTAGCCATAGAAGTTATTTATTCTACCCTCTAAAGCTCAAATCTTATCATAGTACAGAAAAATGGCTAAAATCTTTATTCTACCTCTTAAGCTCAAATCTTATCATAGTACAGAAAAATGGCTAAAATCTCTCCACTATTGCAAAGAAATTGTACACACGATAAATACTGAGCCCTAAAAATGATTGTTCCAGCTTTCATATACTGAATGAAAAGTCGATGTTCTAATCATCGTGACAGGTTTACTTTTATGACTCAAACGATGTTATGTTAAGTAAAGTTAAGTCATTACACTGACCATACAACAAAGAAGAGGTCAGATAGAAGACAGAAGAAATTATAATCTTGTCCTGTAACAACTGTGCCACTGTGCCACCCATGAACCAGGAGATTTTCTAGTTTGAGTCCTGGTCTGGAACTATTTTGTCACCTGAAGCTTTTGCACATTACTGTATTTCAATATGTTTTCTCTGTGTAACGGCATGTCTGGGAATGTACAGGAGATTTCTTCACGCTTGCAGAGGAAGAAGGTTTTCAGGGGAATCCCAGTTGCCAGTTGGTACTGCTATTACGATGGGAGCTCAAATCAGTGAAATCTAATAGGCCTTTAGTCCCAGTGGAGAACAGAGCTGGACTCAACAGATTAAGACCTGTTGACTGATGGGAGCTTAAAGTATAGTGCCATTACACTGGCAGCTCTTTGGATAAGTGTCCCCGAAATGAGACCGGGGAGAAAACGGGGTAAAGATAACACGTAGTTGAGGTAGTTTGGCTTGTCCACTTGACTTGTCTTGCATCATTTAAGATTTCAGCTTCTGTACCAGCGGGAAACCGGAGCTGTAATCTAGAATGTTCAGTGTGAAGAGGGAGAAAAAATAGATGAAATAAAGATGTTATTTGAATGGCTACTTTTGGAATCCAGCCAGAGAGGCCCAGTCCTGAGCTAGAGTAAAGAGGATTCTTTAATGAAGGGCATGTGTATACAAATCAGTACATGTTATGTGAACTTATGCGAACATAAGAAAAGTAACCTGGGAGGCAGGCTTGACATGTGAACTTGTGAACTCAGATGATGAGAGAGACTTTTTTGTATTATATAATTTATTTAATGATTTTCTTCTGCTCACAGTTGCTGGTGTGTGGATCAACTATGGGTCTTTGTTTCCTGGAACAATGGCAACTAACAATTCAGCAGTGAGAGAACTTTATGCCATGTAATGTAAAAGCAAGCCACTGAGTGTGTGAGAAACTGGACATCACAACAGGAAATGCACAATACTTACTTAAGCTTTTTCAGGAAATTATGAATGAACATGTTGCAAACATGTCTCCCAGAGCCAACTTCCCTTTTGTTCTATATTTAAGCTCCATATGGTTTTGGGCTTTCGGCAACATTTATCAATCCAGACGTGCACTAAACTAGAAATGCACTGGACATCATCTAAAAAAATCAAGCAGAAGATTCCTCTAATAGAATGACAAGAGCAGTACAGATAGGATGTAGATGTGTGCTGGAACGCTATTTTGATTCTCATTACAATGACGATTTTGATGAGGCTGTGAATGTGGCATTGTTGTGCCTTTGGAGCAGGCGTGTTACAAGAGACCACAAGTCAGTGATGGTGCCAAACATGGAAACCAATTGACCCTCCGTGACTCCACATCAAACGTGCTTGTAAACCATTCCACATCTGGCCTGGCTTTACTCTAGCAGCCAACAGTAAGACATTGATTTTTAACAGTCAGCAGACATAGCTATAGGAACGGCATTTAATTATGAATGAAAGGAAGGACCTTAAATGACCTCAAATGCATATAAAAGTTTGCAATTAGCTAATAGAGAGTGAATAAAAGGCTTTATATGAAAAAAGTATGTCAAACTCCGAAGAAGCCTTGCAAAACAATAAGCACTCTATGTAAACGGCAGTATCCATAACAGCAAAGAGGGTAGCAGTTTCACAGCTATGATTGTCCTGGGTTTTAGTCCTTTCTGTCCACTACCAAACTTTCCAATGAGAAATAAATGAACTAAAATGAGAGACGACAGATTTATAGGTCAACAGACACACTTCTGTCAGGTTTGCTCACATGGGTCACAGTGGAAACATCATCTCGAGAAACCAGCTTCTGTGTCCTGGCCTCATTAAGTTGGAGGTGTTGCCAAGACGTATGGAGGAGCTGCCCGGTTCAAGTGTGGTGCCAATGCCCTAAATGGTGAAAGGGCCTCAGTGGCACTATGCCTGGCATCCAGACAACTGGCACAGCGGAGAGGCCCCAAGAGAGGAATTATACACAGTGAGAAGAGAAAGTGCCACCACCAGCTTTGCACAACGGTCACACGAATGCGGTTTTCACACAGAATCACCCCAAAGGGGGTGTTGATAGCCCAGTAATTTTGGATTAAATGAAACGTTTTTTCTGCCACCAACCCAAGGGTCAGGAGATCGATTCCAACTTGGACCAGTTTATACGGTTGTTGTGTCCTTGAGCAAGACACTTCACCCAGCTTGCCGAGTATGAATGTGGGGTGTGTGAGTGAAAGGTGGTGGTCGGATGCAATATAAAACAAAAAAGCACTATCAAAATGAAATGCATATTTATTGTAATTATTATCAAAATAATGTGGCACTGAAGGGAGAGAATTATATGGTATGAGTCCTTTTTGAATCCTTCCATGTGTTCTGCAAAGCACTAAGCCAAGATTATAATGGCATAATGAAATATAGTGTGAATCGGGCATTAAACATCTGATAAAAATAAGCTTTTTTGTTTTAATATAAAGCAGTCCCATGCCATATCTGGATCAGTTTTGGGATAGATTGTTGGAATGACGTTTATGTCGAGAACGGGATTCGAACCGTCAACCTTTAGATCAGTGGACAAACACTCCAACCGCAACTGAGTTACTCTCACTATTGTTGGTGTTTTAATGAAAGAATTATACATCTATGGTCTCTGTACTGCTGGCTGATATGAGTAAATGACAGATGTTGGCGTCTGAACTGAAAAAGCTGGATCAATGCATCTCTACTTTTAGTCATAGTGTAGTTTATATAGAGGGGTAGTGTTAAACAGACCCCATTTTGTCCCAGTCCACAGCCCACATTCTCCAGTCTTACACATCATTACCACTACAACATCCGGACTGCTGCTTAAGCCCGGCCGTGCTGTGATCTGCAGACCACAGCTGGACCCTGAGTGCGTGTCCATAATCCACAGGTGCTGGCCCTCTCCGGACGCACAAGAGAGCATTAGCCGCGGGCCAGGGAAGCAGGCGGAGAGGCAGGGAAGGGGCAGGGCACGGCTGTTTCAAATGCAAATGCACCAGTCTGCTCTGCACAAAACCCCTCTTCCAGTGGCACAGCTTGTAAAATATAGCATCCTATGGCTTCATTGAAAAGCTCCAGCCACTAGCCAGGACTGCAGGAGCACAGGGGCCCCAGAAAGCACTCAAGCATGTTATGAAGAAAAGTGAGCTCCTTTTTCAATGATAGTAGTCAATGAATACACCCAGGGACATTATGCTCTGGTTTATTTAATGTTTTACCCTTTGGCTAAACGGTCTGATGCCATATTGATTTACACTGGCCGCACTGTCTGGTTCCACTACTTTTTCACAGTTTAAAATATATAGAAATGTAGACTAAAAACAGTGATAATTGTAGCTAACTAATTAAGCTAACTGTTAGAAGTACAAGTTCTATACATAGGTCTCTGCACTTTACAATGTGCAGATCAAATCTATTTCCTGCCACCACTCTACCTCAAGTTCAGTCCCTCCTCTTTTGAAACACTTGTGCTAATATGACTAATATCACTACTTACTACTACTACTACAAGCACTGCACATAACATTATAAATAACATTTTGTGAAGACAGTTTTTTTCTCTTTCACTAATAGAAGCTGTATTCACATTATCTAACTTTATCACTATTGTTATTTAGTTTATTAATAATGTAGCTTATTATTATTTCTGAAAATCGTTTTGTCTTGGCTGAGTTTCAGACCGTTTAGGATGAGTGCCCTAACCTCTATTGGCTGCCGAGATATTCTTCATTATGTGGCCTAAACACAGCTATAAAAATACAAATGAGTCTCGCTTGCTTCCAAATCAGAGCCATATGTTCATTATAGAGACACTCTGGGGAGAAAAAACTACCTATTTCCTAATGATCCTCTAATGATGTTTTAATCTCCACTTTTAAACATTTAACTTTTCCCATTAAACTTGTTGAGATTTATCACTACATCACATTTATAAATGCACTGCTTCCATTAAAATGCTCTTCGTACATTCACTTGACACTCAGGAAAAGGATTTTCAATTTATTTTAATAACTTGTGTAACTTTTCTGGTGGGTTGTCTGCCACCTAATTGCCTTTATGGAGAGGTTATATTTGCCTGAAATGTTCCACAGCATGGCATTTAACTTTTATACCTTGCAGTTATCGAATTACTTACTATAAGTGAGCTCACCTGTTCACATATAAGACCTGTAACTTGACCTGGGTCTTCTCTTCATGGAGATAGACACATTCTTATGGAACAAATTTTCAGACAAAGAAAACATCTACATAGAGACAAGCAGGTGGCAGACACTGCAGAAATGTTAAATAGTGCATCTTTAACTGACTTGGAAATCATTTAAAGGATCCATTTTACACTATTTTCTGATCTATGTTATAATGTTGTTTCCTCATCACAAACAGACCTGGAGTTGTGTTTTGTTTCATTCAGAAGTTTAATGCACAAATCCTGCATATTTAGCCTGAGTTCTTCTCTCGAACTGAAAACACTCTGTTCCACCTTGTGATGTCATGTGGTAATACAGGAAGTGCTCCACTGTGTTTTTAAACTCCTTAAACCTTCACTAGAATCATTTGGATGATTTCAGCCCTGGAATTGTCAATCTCTATTGAACAAAAGGTAAAATGTAGCTGTTAACTTGAAAACTACAGCATTTTGAGCTTTGGAGATGTAGACAGACTAATAATAAAGGATTATTCAAACATGCGTGAATGAAACAAAATACAAATCCAGATATGTTTTTGAGCAGGTTACATTATAACATGGCAAAAAGCTCACATGAGTCAATTTTGTGTAATTTAAAACTAAAAATGTATAAATGTATAGAACTGAGTGTAAAACTATTCACTTCCCACTTACTGTAGTCTATTCTGGGCACTTGCAAACTTACACAATATAACAACTAACAACATGAATGTGAGCTGCCAATCAAAGCAGCCAATCAACTCCCACATCAAATATGACTGACTGCAGTACAAGTGGAAATCAACTGTGTAACTTCAGGGTGTAACATTGGGCGAGCGTTTTGATTACTGCCAATTTAACATGAGTTTCTATATGGTCTTATGTTGTTGCGTACTTCAACAGGCACTGACATGGGCTTGCTCTAATATGAAACCTCATAGGAGTGGATGTGTAGGAGTACGCAGAGGTTAGTAACTGCTTTAGAGACTGCCGCAGATGACATTTAGTTCTTTGACAAATGAACAGGAGCGAGTGTGCAGTGTGACTGAGAAGCAAAGGAGCTCATTATGTTAAGAGCGACTTCACTGCAGCATCCGGAAAAGGTCGGCTCAAAGCTTTGGGGACTAGACAACCATATGTGCATATTGTATTGTGTATGTTTCTGCCAATACATGAACAGCATTGCTCAACAGTGTACAGACTGACACAAATGACACACGATACTAGACAACACATTATATATGACTAAGAGAGAGGCCAGTGTTTGACCTTTCCTCTGCTCTTACCTCCATCAAGCAGCTAATTGATGCTCCCTCTTAGAATGTTTGAACTCACAATTAATTAGGTTCAAACAGGCCTGTCACGATAGTTATACTGACTTATCATTCATAAATAATGTTTTTGGAGCTAATTATTTTTCTGTACATTTTACATTTTATTTGTACTATAGAGCACTTTTTACATTTTTGTCATATTTGAGCTGCAGAACACAGAATGATATTTATGACTTTTTCCTTTTCCTTTTCTCATGTGTTTCATTATGCCAAAATGTTCAAAAAGGTTAACCATCCTGCTAAAATGGTTTTCATTATTTCTCTTGTGGTGTAATGCACATTAGTTCATTATTTATTCAGTCCTCACTCACATTCAGTGGTGGTTACTAAAATATATTCCGGTACAGTTACTCTTTCATTTGTTGGTATTCAGAATACAGTTACTTAATCTAAGGGACACATTGCAGTACTTAATCACATCATTTTGGGTTCAAAATGCACTGTATTAATGAGAAAAACACAATTTTTGTGGTGCAGGTATAATTTTTCCTTCTCTAATTAGTGATGCATGACAAACATAAACAACAAAAACAAACAAAAAGCTGTTTTACTAATATGTTAAATTTTTACAGATACAGTACTCCGAATTGCCCATGTAACAGAATACGTTACAAAATACATTTTAATTCAGATATTCAGTTTTCTGTAACTAAATACATTTGCAAAGTATTCCTCCCACTTATTCACTGCTGACCTCACACTAGATAAGCCTCAACAAGAGCTCAAACATTGACTTTTCCCTTTTATGTTTCACCAAAAATAAATAAATAAAAACCTAATTCGTCTATTCTGCCACAGAATCAGTTGTGTTCTCGCCTGAGCCATTAGGAGATAAAGCCAGTCTTTCTTGGGCTTTAATCAAACGGCACTAGCGGGACATGGCTGGTTAGCTTCTCGATAGAGTGTTCATTGTGCCCCCGCTGAAAAGAGCTATAGTGTTGTTGTGTGCGTGTGGATCATGGGACCACTGCATGTGCATTCCTCCCCATCCTCCCCCAGCTTTCCCTGTCTGACCACTCAGTGCTATCTCTGATCCACTCTCAAAGTCTTATGAGGTCAGATGGAAAGTCAAAGAAGATTAAAGGTAAAGACAGAAGCAAAACAAAGAGTACATGTGTGGGTGGAAAATGCAAACTTATAATTACACCCTGCAACAAGAAAGCGTTCGCAATATTATGTTTTTACTTCTGAAACCATGAATTTACCATAGACTCATGCGCTTTATGGATACGTAGTCTTACTCAGCAGTGGATCACAGACTTTTTTGCCCTAGTTCCAAGAGAGCTGAGCGAATACTAAAAAAATCATGACATCGATGGACTGCAGGCTGCTGCTTGGTCAAAATTATGCGGAAAACTAGAAGAAAAGGCTATGAATATCTGTGCGCTATATATTCTATACCCATTATTTTCTATATGATACACCAGTCATTATTATAGATATTATATGTGATACAGATAGATATGTAGCTATATTAAAAAGAGCATTTGTCTCCGTATAAGCACATGTTTGGCCACTGAACCAGGCCAGATCACATAGCTGATCTGCATCTTTCTACACAGAACTTCTTCCTCACTTCTGCCAGTGAACATTTTGGCCCATGAGCGGTCAAACCAGATGTACGAACTGTGAAAACTATCTACTCTCCTCTGAGATTTTCCAAAACACTACTTCATAAACCTCTGGGCTTCCTACAGCGCTGCCTTCTGCTCCCCAGGGCTTTCTCACCAAAAGTCTTGTGTGAACAGCGGCTTTAAGGCTGTGACCCTGTGCTGTTTGCTGTGTGAAGAAGAAGACTGAGGAAGGCTATCAGGGGACGAGGAGGCAGAGTTAAGCAGGGGAAATGCAACAACGCAGAGCAAGTGTACAAAAATAGGCGCATATGTGAAAAGGAAGCTGGTAACAAATTTGCAGAGCTACTCAAAAGTAGAGGTCGTTTTAAATGTCTAGTAGTTTCCGCTCTACATGAAGAAAAAAATGGTTTAGAAGCAAGACACTGCGGCTTCCCCCGTCTAAATATAAATCTGTGGTTAGACTGCAGCGTATTGCACTTTTCCAAATACGCACTAAAATATTACAGAAACAAATGTGTGATGTAGTTTATTGTAATGCATTTGTATTCAAAATTAGCATTGTACCCATATTTTCACTAATTAACAGGATTCAAAGGATTCCTCATGAGAAAACATCCATCTCTGGGACGCAGCTTCAAAATTGTGTTAATTATACTGAATTAATGAAGCTATAAATGATTCTTTTTGTCTGCAGTTTGATGTTATTTACTTTTGGCTAAATCTTTCATTCTGTCATGCTTTTGGTGATGCATTAAGCAGAAAGACACTCGGAAGGATATATTTTCAAACATAATGAACTTCATTTGTCCAGTTGATTTTTTCTTTTACTATGGATCACACCTGGACGACTAAGGGATTACACAGACTTCTCAAATGTACTGTACATTTGTTTCCAAGCGTGCATGTTGTTCATAGTTTAAAATGTGCTTGGGTTTCAGAAGGATAAAATATTAGGACTGGTTCTTGGGTCCTGACTAGAACCAGGAAGTACGAGCACATAAGTCCTGTGCTCAGGTCTCTGCTCTGGCTCCTGTGGCTCAGAGAATAGACTTTAAAGCAGCTCTGCTTGTTACAAGTCTCTCCATGGCCCAGCACCAAAGTACATCCCTATGTTGGTGCCATATGAACCATCTCACACTCTCAGGACTTCAGGGACCGGCCTCCTGCTGGTGCCCAGACTCAGGACTAAACATGGGGAATCAGCGTTTCAGTTTTATGCAGCTAAAACCTGGAACAATCTGCCTGAAGATGTGAGACAGGCCTCTACTTTGACAATGTTTAAATCCAGGCTCAAAATGGTTCTGTTTAGCTGTGCATACGACTGAAAGGTTTGTATACGGCACTCTTCTCTTCTAATGCTAATTTTATGATGATTATTTGTGATTATTTATGTTTTGATTTGTTGTATTGTGATTTTAATGTATTTCTTATTCTGTAAAGCACTTTGAATTACTTTTGAATTACTTTGTGTACAAATTGTGCTACACAAATTAATCTGCCTTGCCTAGGACTGTTCCTGTAGTGATTAACAATTTAACACAAAATATATTTTCTCAAAATGTTGCTTATAACAGAAAGTTGAAACCCATGAATATAAAAACACACATGCCGTGTTCTGTGCAGGTGACTTGCCTCTGGTTGTGAGCTTCTGAGTGACAGTAGCACATGTTGGATGGATACAGGGCTTTACTCTTTACCTTCAAAACACCTGAAGTGCCTGGAGACAATGTAAGAGGACGTTAGCTGTGCATTCCTCACATTTTACAGTGTCGCCGTGCAAAGAGAGAAGTGGAAGTGGCAACCCGCGTCTGCTTTGAGGCCAACCTCTGCTAACACGAAACATCTGCTGTGGGTCACATGTGCTGCCAGGGACACGATAGTTGTACTTTCGCTTTATACTATATACTTTTACTGCATGTTAAAGTAATGATTAATTTACTTGTAGACTGTTTACAAGCCATTAACATATTCATGCAAATGTTTAAAAAGTATAATAACGTTACATTTTTGCATTAGTAATTAACCTAATCTGTGAAACATACATAAATCAAATTTAAAAGTGTTTTCCCAGCCTAATTGGTTCAGCGTTAACCACAGCTTAGAGCATACGGCACACGTCCCCTTGTTTTTTGACTGACACATGCAACAATTCCTG
>KN476293.1:340177-365253 GCA_000787095.1 Periophthalmodon schlosseri
TTTCCAACGCATACAGCAAACATGCCAAAGTGCGTCTGGGAAAAGTGAGATTTCTGAACACATAAATCCATGTCGTTTACACATAAGCAGCTGCTCCTGTCAACCTCCTCTGATTATTTAATTGTTATGTGCAAAGATAATGTTACCCCAATCTTATCGCACATGATTACTTAACCACTACATTTCTGATTCGTGTTGAATTAGGCAATTACATGCCTTTAACAAGAGCCCGCGTGCGTCGAGCGGCAGAATTACCAGACAATGGGACGGGAATATTAAGTGTTTCAGCCGTGAGTGTGGGGTCAGAGGTCAGTCGGCGCTTATAGGCATATTAGCCACTTGGTTATGATAAATTATGACTCTGTTGCCATGGTGACCACCGCAGCAGCTGGTCGGGATGAAACAAAGTGAGGAGTTAATGAAGCAGGGAAGAGAAACTAATTTAATTTTTCTCATAGTGATTATATAGAGTTGCATTGGTATTTTCAATAGACTATCCATCCATTTTCTTCCCCTTATCCAGGGCTGGGACACGGAGGCAGCAATCTAAGCAGGGACTTCCAGATTTCCCTCATCCCAGACACACCCTCCAGCTCCTCTGATGGGACCCCAAAGCATTCCCAGGCCATCCGTGAAACATAGTCCCTTCCTTTCCTGAGTCTTCTCCAGGGCCACAACTAGGTTCAGGGGTTGCCTCTGCGACAAGCACCACAGACTTACAGCCACAGCTACAAGAGGCCGCATCGACAATAGAGGTGGAGAACATGGTCTCCAGCCTCCACCAGGATCTAGGAGAAGGTCTCCCAGAAGTGTGAGTTGAAGATCTTGCTGACAGAGGGCTCCGCCAGACATTCCCAACAGACCCTCATGATACGCTTGGGTCTGCCAGGTCTGTCCGGCTTCCTCCCCCGCCAGTGCTCCAGTGCTGTTTAGCTCATAGGCCAACACGACAGTAAGAGACCAGTCCCCAACCCAAAGGTGCAGGGATAAGACCCTCACGTTCACTGAGGGGAACTCCAACACTGAGCTGTGGGGCAATGAGCAAGCCCACATCAGCTCACCGCCTCTCACCGCGGGAAATGTCTGAGAAGTGGAGAGTCCAACCCCTCTCAAGGAGTTGGGTTCCAGAGCCGAAGCTTTGCAAGAAGATAAGGCCAACTATATCTAGTTGGTAATGCTCAACCTCCTGCAAAAGTTCAGACTCCTTCCCCCCCAGCGAGGTGTCATTCCATGTCCATAGAGCCAGTTTCCACGTCCGGTGATCCGGTCCTCAAGGGCCTCGAATTCGACTGCCGGGGTGGTGGTCTACTGTAAGACGGCCACACATTGCTCCTTTGAGCTGTGCCAGGCCCCATGGGGCAAGGCCCGGCCACCAGACGCTCGCTGACGAGGACCCATGCCAGGCCTGGCTCCAGGGTGGGGCTCCAGTGATGCCAATCTGGGCGAAGTATCTGGCCTTGTTGTAGAACTCATCAAAAAAGCCTTCTGACTATAGATGTGTTAATTGGGCAATAACATTGGTTTTAAATGAATAGTCCTCTTGTTAAAAGTGTATGCCAATAGCTATGAGCTTTGGAGTGGTTCAAAAATGTTTACAGCAGTCTTATTTTGTTTATTCATTTGCAACATCTCATAATAGTCTTACTACTTACACTTCAAAACATATTTTGTCTCACACTCGTGTCTCCTAGCACTGAAAACAGAAAATCTGTCTGTGCCTGTTTGAGCAAAGCTGTACAGTATGTGTGGGCTATTCCACTGATTTTCACTTGTCAATAAGAGACGAGAAGCTGGAGACTGATTTTAGGAAAGTAGGTGGCACTTGATAACGTTTTCCACCTGTCTGATTGGCTGAAATGAAACTAAGAATAAAAAAAAAAAATGAAGCAAAAATAAAAATAAGTAGCCAATCACTGTAGCGTGGGCTGGGATAAACCATGGACTTTCACTCACATAGATGGTTTCATACTCATTAAATGAGCACTATGAAACTTTTCTGGTCTGCCACCTGCTTCTGTCCATGGAGATTTTATGTTTTGCCTTAATCATGCAGTTGCTCATTACAGTTATTTTAATTGCTCAAAATTACACCAGAAAAAACATGAATTCTTCCTGGGAGCCAGATCTGACACGTAACTTGGTCTGGAGGAGATAAGCAGGTGGCGAACCCTCTACCGTAAAAGTTACATAATGCACCTTTAATGAAGTCACAAACCTTGATAAGATTCATTATTGATTTTAAGGAATTATCTTCAGCTTGATATAGCTTGGAATGGAGCTGTTACATGCATCAGCCTCTCCATTTGTTTGCTCATGTCTCTCATCACATGTAATATTTACCATGACTGTTGTGTGCATAGGCATATCCACCTATACACACAGCTCCCATATGTCCCATGCTGTATAATTAGCTGATTGAGCGCTAACTTCATTAGCATGGCTACGTTGTCTGCACACTAATCAATTGGCACCATTGCAGTGTTAGTATGCAGAGCTGTGTCAATGGCAGAATTAGCTCCAGCGCTACAGGGGGACCGCACGTGGCCGGCCTCACCGGAGGGGGGAGGAGGGGAGGGGGGAGCAGTAATGATCAGAGGGACTTGGTTCATTTACATACAGGCCCATGTACACTGCTGTGTGTGGTGTAGCATGTGCTAACTGCCACACATCCTGCCACACTCTGTAGAGATTGGCATTTTTACGATCTCGTTTGACTCGAATACAAGCGGCTAACAAACGCCCAGTCATTTCCTGTGTCTAGCACCCTTGAACCCTGTGCCTCCTGCAAGCTTTAAGAGATTTTTAAATACCTCAAAGCTTTCTGCATTTTGACGGAACTTTTCACAGTAAAAACGTAAATAGTAAACGGTTTAACGGTTTGCTAAATGGATCAATATTTGTAATAGGTTAAATAAAAAGCCTAATTAAAGCATTGCAAGTCCTAGCTACGCAAAGTATTGTCAGTGACTGAATGTAATAAATTCCGAGCATGATTTTTTTTTCTATGTATTTTGGTTTGACCTTGAGATTAATACTGAAAAATCTTTCAAAATGATGTAACCCTGTCCATTCAAACGACCTTTAGAAGCAGGAGACTGAGAAAAATATCTATATTCAAAATGCAAAAAAATATCCCAAACCTGTCATTTCAATGTATCTGTACATATGGAAAAAAACAAAATGGGGTAATCTTAAAGCACACCCAACAGGCAAACCCACAAGCTTTCATTTTCTCTACATGTCAACAGGATGTCAACTCCTACAAATTCATGACATTTTCAGGACGCATGTTTTTGAGACATGTTTGCCATATAAGTGTAGCAGTTTAGCTTGAGGGCTTTGGAGAGTGTCTGGCCTGTGTGGTAGCCCTGGGGCATATGTCACACACACACACACACACACACACACACACACAAATGCACACATGTTAAGGTAAGCGGTACAAAAAGAATGTGGGAGTAATAAATGCAATCGAAACAGAAGCTCACAAACAATTAGACCTCCATTCTGCTGCTCGGGCTCCATAAAGAGAAGTATTTGATCCAGATGTGGAGCCAAATGCAGAGTGTAACTGTGCGGAGAGGGACAGAACGGATGGACCCTGAGGGAAACCAACATTTGAATTTACTGACTGCTGTTAAAGCCATTAGATAACAGAGATCTGCAGAGACGGAAATGTATACTTAAAAAAATTTAGCAATTTTTTTAGGTCATTTTAGTACATTTGTGACTTCTGTTTATACTGTACAAATCCTGTTTTTTTTTTTTTTTTGGGGGGGGGTCTCTTGCATGATCGTATATTGCAAAAAAATCTGTCCTCCCTTTTCAACATATTTTCAACTGAAGGTGGTAGATATATTGAAAAGTGAATAGCGCAATCATTATTATGGAAATAGGCTGCATAAAGAAGTGGATGTGTGTGACGTCACCCACAGCGTTCGGACTCAGTCAAATGAAGCTCATTGAGGCTAGAGCAGTTACAGGGGCGACTTTGGAGACGAGTTCAGACCGCGAGTATCATAGCAACCAAACAGCCAATCAGGAGCCAGGCTGTTTAAGGTAACGCTCCTTCCCGCCCGCACCGCTGGTTTAGCATGGAGCTTAGCAACGCTGTCAGTCAAACCTGTTGCTAACGCTAGTGGGACCGACTTTGGGGAAAGAAGGCGCCTGATTGGTCTGTTATTAATGTTCATATCTTGATTTACTGACACAATAGTGAAATAAATATACCAGTATGATGTAGAGCGGGTTAATACGAACATTTTAAGACCAAAATGACGAGGCTCACTGCAGCAGTTACAGAGAGAGGGGCGACAGTTTTTCAATGTAAAGTGAATTGGAGTCGATGGAGCCGGAAGCGCGCCCATGCTCACTTCCTATTTTGAACACGGTGGCTAGCAGGTTAGATATGTCCATTTTCCTCTACAGTCTATGGGAAATAGTCATCTGGACACTGTTTTTGCAATCAAAATGTTTTGGCTCCTACCCAGAAGTCATTTTCAATTTGATACTGGTTTGAGACACTGGAATTTATGTTACATGTGTCTTAGGGTTTGAGGGATTACATCATCTACATTGTCTATGCTAAATAAATGCTAAATTGTTTAAATAATGTATAAATATTTCTACGCTTTGATGGTTAATTACACACTTTATTCACTTTTACTTAAACCTTAACCACAACATTGCCATAATATCATCTGCATCTCATCATCTGGATCTTTTTTTCAATATTGCCAATTCCTTACAGCGTCTACCAGGAGAGTACCTCCACCTTCGTCTCAACTGAAGAAGACTGAGCCCCAACTACCAACTTCCCCCACGGACTCCCCCTGCCTCCCCCGTCCCACTCAGGAGCTGCTCTGCCACTGGACAAAAGCTGCCGGCAGTGGAGCATGAAAGCAGCAGAGGGGGGGCAGATAAATGAGGGCTGAGATGTGGAGAAAATAGCAGGGGGCATGAACCGCCAGCTGTTGTGTTCAGAGCGCCACTTAAAGAGTTTGTGAGTGAGGGGGAAAAGTGAATGAAAATCCCACATCGAATCAGATCACAGAACAGAGATTTGACTCAGGTGTGTGGTGATGGTGCATTTTTTATGAGCTGTGGACTAAAGCTGTGTTTTTAGCTGCTACAATAACCTCACTGATTGTTTTATATAGGTGCCCAATGAGGTATTTTTCAGTTTTTAATGATGCAAATGAGACGAATGCTCGCTTTAGAATATCAAGAAAGGAATCAAATCAGCTACAATAATAAAATACATGAAATTGAGCTGGAAAACCTGATTTTCACACAGCTTTAGAACTGACTTTTTCAGATAGTGAAATGAATCTGGAATCAGCCGCTCAAATGCACCAGTCAAAGTGCTGCTTTTGGCTCTTACATCCAGGTTGACACAAAATAAAATACTGCTTTTACAATATAACAGAAAATGTACTCATTTACAAAAAAGTCAGGTACCCCAGCTTTAACTTTTAATTCTGGTGATTATTGAGCTAATTATATCAATGTTAAAATGTCATGGTAATACTTTTTCTACTATGTGTGTTTTTAAAGGTCGACTGGGGTGTGGTTGTAAAGTTGTTGGAATCATAAAAATGTTACTGGGGAGTCAGTGTAATTCCTAATTCACCCATGGTAGAAAGGGTTTCAAAGGCAGTCATCTGGACAGTGTTTTAGAAATGAAGACGTTTTTGGCTGGCATCCGGAAGACATTATTAATCTGGAAGTACTGGTCTGAGGATGTGAAATTTATGTTCCTGAAGAGGGGAAAGCTTTGCTAGTTTCTTCATGTCTGTCCCTGTTCAAGTGATTTACGATCTTTGGCTGTGTTGTGTTTATGTAGCCTTGTTAAAACTAAAGATTTACAACATAACACTTTTAAATGGTCCAGTAGCAAAAGTTTGTTTTCCATGTGAGCTGGGATTAGTGCTCCATATAGTCATAATATTTCACACTGAGAGGGTCAAAGCTTAGGCCAAATTGTTACAAAAATCATCATCATCAACGGGAAGCAACGTGGTAAACTATAGAAATAAAGGTAGAAACATTTTTCAATACAATTTGGCTTAAAGTTGCACAGTGTAACTTTTCAGGAGAAGGTTACGTCCTGCTTGTCTCCATGGGGATGTTATTGCTTGGCCCGGAATGGTATGTGCGAATGAAACAAAACGCAACTCCAGGTATGTTCGTGATGAGGAAACAACATTATAACATAGACCAGAGAATAGCCTAATATGGGCCCTTTAATTCCCCAGTAACTCCTTCAGTACAGCACATAATATCATGTGACATGTTTGGCCACAAATGACAACTCTCACTCTCTCCTACAGTATGAGTCGGGCTCTGTTTGTGTATAATTGTATTTGAATGTTTTTTCCTCTCCGTACTATGACAGCACGCCTGATTGCGACGGGAGAGGGGAGTCACGAGGCAGCCAGCCAAATCAGCCCCCTGAAGTGATGTGTATTGGCTGGGGACATGTATTTTTCCGGTGTGCTGTAATCAAAGGGAGTGGCTCTGACTGCGGCTCCCATCACCACGGGCTAATGGCTAATCAAACACAAGAGCTGCCAAACCTCCACGGCGTCAGGGCTGCCCCACCACCATGACAGACTCAAGTTTGTATTTATTCAGCTGATACAAGCCACAGAATTAACATCAGATTTGACTGGGAGTACACTGGGTGGTTCACTACTGGTGACTGCTGATAGTTTAAGATATGAAGTTTTACTGACTTTCACTATGACATTAATCCAAGAGATGATGAATAATAAAAAAAAAGAAAAAGAGAAATACAGTCCTTTCACATTTGCCATGGTGAAATTTGGACTAATATATTTAGACATTATGGAAATGTTTTCAGATTATTGTTATAAAAAAACTCCAATAGTGAGGTATTGTAAAATAAAACAGTAAAAGATCTGCTTAACTTTCTAAATAATGCTGGTCAGACGGAAGTTTAAAAGTTTCATTTCAGTTCTGAATCTGGTAATGTAATTGTGAAAAGTGCTCGCTCTTTCTTCATGGTTTCTGAAATTTACGTACAAATATAAATCTCTGTTTTGACAAATGTTGCTAATAGACAAAACACCATGTTAATAATAATTCATCGCTAACTTGTGCCAATGTATCAGCAGGTCGTATATTTCATGTTGCCTTGTGGAGAACGGTATAGGGATGCAGTGCAATGCAGGAGGTGCCACTTCTGCTCATTCTATTGTCTCTGATCCTTTTTCATATGGAGCCACAGGTCAGAGGTCAAAGTTCAAAGGCTCCGTGACCTGGAGGTCTTTTGAAACGCCACATCTCATCAGTCCTCTGGCGCAGTGGAAAGAGGAGGATTTGTACAATTAATCAAAAGCCTTTCAGCTCCCCCCTGTTCAGAAACAAGGCAGTGTCCCAGTGTGAGGCCTGGTAAAGACTCTTCTTTAACATGGTAAATTAGCTTAGACATCAGTGCTTTTACTTCTTTACTGGTTAAATATATAAAATTGTCCATTAAATAATAACTAAAAGGAATCTTAATGATAATTATTCTATATTGGTTTTAGCTTCAATTCTTGTCTAATGTTGAAGCTCTTGTGGCACTAATTACCCTTTTTTGACAGCTCAGAGTGAAATTTTGAACTATAAAAATGTTTTAATATTACTGATAAAGTGCATACAAAGCAAATTTTAGTGACAGATCAGGGTATATTTAAATTCGACGCATTCACACTTGCACAAAAAATATCAAAACAGGGACTAAACTGGGACAAAAGAGGGAACTAAACCTGGACTTGAACAGGGCCAAACCAAGCCTACATCATGATTAAACTGGGTTCAAACCAGGACTGTATAATTTCAACTCCAGCCAACACTGATATGGGAGCAGAAAAGTGTATGTTACTGCCAAGTTGTAGTACTGGAAGTTCAACTATGGCATCATCACAATCTTGTATTTGAAAGCTTTGCAGTTCAATATATGGAGCATTAACCCCAAAACGATAGCGGCTCGATTCTTGGCTTGATTCTAGTGCGTTGCGCTCTCTCTAACTGTGTCCATGTCTGTATATTCTCGCCCACACATGTCTTTTATGCCTTTACAATGTTTTACCTTGTCCTGACCGCTGTCCTACATACACACACTCGCACGCACACTCCCTCTGTCCCAGGACTGGCATGTGGGGCACAGTCTAATGCCATGAACGGGACACTCCCCGCTGCTCCCTGTCTGCAGCGTCGGACAACCTCTGGCCGCCATCTGTACCCCATTAGAGCCACAAGAGAACAGACCTACACAGAAACAGCCACTGCCTTCTCCTCAAAGTCATCCAGCATTATTTAATTACAGGGCACACTCCATAAACTTCATGTTATTAACACAGCGGGAGCACATAAAAATATATTGGATAAAGCAACAGCAAAACTCAATCAGTCCACGCGCTTATTTTCACTGAATTCTCGTGGGCTCTTTGGGATAATTACAGCATCTTTTTGCTGTCTAATCGTCTCAGTTATTGGGCTGCCTTTGTGATTAAGTGTATTAGTTTTGAGCTTATTATGCAAAGTGGTAAATGTGTTTTCATATGGTTGCTTTTACACAGGTGACACATGGGACAATCTGAATATGCTTTCCTGTAATAGCTTATTTGAATATGAAGACTAATAAAATGTATGATAAGGTAATAGCCTACTTGGCCACCATTTAAATATTAGTTTAAATTACTTTTTGACCGTTTAACATATAACATCACATGCTGTATTTTAAATGTACCATCTACTCTATGGTATAGTTATCTATTATGTGTAATAAATCAAATCTTATTAAATAATGATATTATAGAAATATTCTCATCACACAGCAGGCATAAATATTTATAAACTGCAGATAGATTATGTAGGATTGTTCAGTACAATACTATGCAATACAATGGGTTATAGAGTCCATTACAGCTGATAATTATTTCATGGAAAAATACAAAACAAATTTGAAATTTAGATTTGAGTTTTATGCTTATTCATTACCCAGTTTTCGCAAGGTACCAGATTTTATGTGTCTTCATTATTAGAATATAAAAAAACTGTGTAAACCTGATCCCAACTCGAGCTGCCGGAGGAGATTAGGGGTCACAGGTTCGGGGGCCACACAGACCGACCTTAATCAGTGCTAAAGGGGACAGCGCTGATGCTAAAGCTATCCAGATGACAACCTTTGACCTCTTTGCAGCTTGGAGTGGACATCACCTTGAAACTCAAAGCAAATACTGCTATTTTGATCCCAGCCTCTCTCACCCTCTCGCCTCCTCCCCTGCACCAATTCTCCCTAACAAGCAATAAGGCTTTTGTGCTTGGCCGCTCAATTGGGGAAGATGCCTGTCTCCAATACTTTAAATTGTTTGCAGAAAAATAAAACATAACCTGCCACCTGCCTGCAAGAAGCTAGCCAAAAACACTGCAATTAGCTGGTGCCGAAATGCTATACGACACCATTATGAAGATGTGTGTCAGTGCAGAGATGGAAAGATAAAAACGCTCTAGATTTATAAGCAAATTTAGATGAATTGCGAAACACGATGACCTGAATAAACAACGGACGCCACAAAAAATGGAAATAAGCCAATTGATTTCAAGATAACAGCGTGCATATATTTCTGAAATGGCTTTTATCATCACTTCTGAAAGACATATGAGAAAACCTAATGCTTCTGTAATGTAAATATGATGGCGCTAATCCGGAGGTGCAGAGCGACTTCAAATCTCCTCTTGCAGCCGTGAGAAGGCCCCTAAAGACGTAATACCAGAAAATCAAATTATAGTCCTACCATTCGACCGAGCAGAACGGTAGAAACGCGCTCCTCGCACCCACGGATAATTCAACAACGCAAAACGCAAAGAGGGATGGAGATTAATTTGCTGCAGATTGAGCCGGTAAATTGTTTCCGAGAAGGTTTTCATTCGTCACTCAATGATGACTCGCAGCAGCCTCACAAGAGCGGACTGCACCTCTAGTCTGACGGAGTACATTTGGGCTGTTTGCTTTTGGTTTTGTGCGTGACATTTGGGTCTCTGTATGAGATTATTGTGCTGGGACCACTAAAGGATTTGACTGTAAACCTCTATTGTTTGTTATGTTTTGTGATAAATCCTAATGGAACTTCAACAAAAGCCACATTATAAACGGACGTCTGTTTGTAGCAGTGTTTTGGAGCTTCAATGGCAGACAAAAAAAAGGGAAAAACTGAAAATATGGCCCTCCGTCCATTAAAAACACTAAAGACTGGTGCTTAAACATGTGTCTAGTAATGGTGGATAAGTATGGGCATCTTTGCTTAAAAGGTTGCCGTGGTGATGCACTCCAGAAAAAAGCAGAAGGGATATTTACTGAAACATCGCCTTTTTTGTTAGGGCTGGACAATATGCAAGATTTATTTTTGATCCCGAATATGAATTTTATTGTATTTTTCCCTATTAATTTTGATATTAATTTCCACACAAACAATGCAGACTTTGTCATTAAAAATACATAAAAAATGCTCCAGACCTAAGCACATAAGAGACGACTGAAACAACTGAATCCTGATCTATTCACTTTTACTTTTTGGTCATTATTTCCATGCAAATTAATCTAAAATGCTGCATTTCAAACGGATTAATTTTTGTATTGTAGCAGCACCTCTTCATTTGAGGATAGACACTTGTCCTTCACTCAACATTTTTGGTTTCCACTAACAAGAACTGACACTCACATGCACTCGCCAAGCAAGAGAACCATTCAAAAAAATAAAATAAATAGGTTGTGCCACTTAAATCACATGACTTGTAGGAGAAAATAGAAATAAAGAATAGGTTAGTGGTAGTTTTGGATCAAACACAACCATGGAATGTGAAAGAGATCAGAAATGAGAATATGTTAAGGCAACGCAGTTTGAGATGCAGTTTGAGATGCAGTAGCTAATGATGTGAATAGAAAGCAAAAACAAGTACCGGTGGTTGGTGGTTTTCAGATTCTACAATGTGATAATGTCACACTCCCAGACGGGGGGCAAGAGCCAGATTTCCCTATTGATTACATTGTGCTTTGCCTCGAAATATCCCACATGTAAATTCACACATATTGAACCTGATCATTTGTATTAGTGACTAGACCCTAGAACTCACTATTCAACAACAAAAAAACTTCATTTGAACAACATTAATTTTAGCTGCCCTCCACCTGTGATAAATATTATTGGCCTACAGAATGTGTGGTGTCATCTGAAACCCACTATTAGTCATACTTCTGTAGCTGCCAGCTCTATCCCTGTGCCAATCAGAAAAGGCGTCACTGTGTTTATTTGTGTACTACAGCTAATACATGTAATCAATCATAAGAGGATATAGTTTTACAAGGGCGCACTATCAACAGTTTCCCTGCTGAGAAGACACCTGCCATGTTAGCTGGGTTATACTGCACCTGTAATACTCATGCATTTTGATGGGGTGTTAAATGACACAGCAATGTCAAATTAAAAATGTTCTTACCAAGCTATATTACAATATGAGGAGTAATTATTAAACAAATATAACATTTAAAAAGCATAAAGACTGTTATCAGTGCAGTGCAGCTTCTTAAATGGTGATGTCAGCAATGTTGACAAAAATGAATATCTCTATATCTTCTGAAGTATTCCAGTAACAATGTTCAGACAGATGAGATTTTGTCACTCCATCAGAAATAGATTACATGGGGGTTAAGTATCAGACAAATATAAAATGATGGTAAATGGCTCACATAAGTGCAGAAATATCACTTTATACCAAGTTTTTGTATTATATTATAAACCATATACTTGATATTCAAAGTCTACATATCACCAAAACAACATTCACGGTAATATAAATATTTCGATAACCTGCCCACCTCTATGAAAAATGGTTATAACAAGTGTAGAATAAAGCCAGTGCTTTAGTCAGCAGCTGAAGCGACTGTGCCTCTGGACGTGTTGGTGGTCACTGGGAGAACAGTGTGGACAGAGTTTGTCTGTTATTTTGATCACACACAGAGCCGCGTGTGGACAGAGAGAGTGGGTCAGACATTTGTTTTCTAAAGCAAAGTGCTAAACCACAGGAATGCACCGGCAGCACACCGCAGCACTCTGAGCCAGCAACTGCTCTATCAACAAAACAATGGGACGAGAACTTATGTTAACATTCAATTTCCTGCTTTTACACTTCACTGAAATGAATTATAATTACTAAGCTACTGTGCAATCAAAACATGTTTTATTTATTTTCTTTAGAGTTAAACAAATATTTGAGTCCAACTAACTATGAAAAGAAAATGATTATATACTTTTGTATAATTTTACTTTTCTAAATTGAGACATATCTGAAATACTTCTATTCATTATATTAATTAATATAATCTAGAAACATTTAAAGTTATTACAGGTCTTGCATGGGCTGCGTTTTTTTTTGTTTTTTTTTGTTTTTTTTTGTATACACAACTTCACGTACTTTGGTAATTGTTTACTTTTGGACAATTATAAAAGTATGTTTGGCTTTCATGTTAAAAGCACAAATCCATTTCACTTCCACTTACCCGTGTTAGCGCTATCATTAATATCACCATAAATGCACTAATTACATACAAACACGCTCCTGCAGCGTCACACCTGTGTCAATACTTGTGTTTATTTAGCTTTAACTTTCTGTAGCTCTACAAAGCTGCGCGCCTGGGGTCTGCGTTGAATAAAGACTACATGTGTCGTTATATGAGGGCGCTGGCAGCTCTTGTTAATATGGGCCGACATACATTTTACATGAGTTTTAGCAGAGTACGACTTCTCCAAGGTGCTGCACTTCATTTATAGCGTGGACAGAATTAATTAGGTAAATGTCTAGGAGGTTAATGGCTTCCTTTTTCGCACCCAAGTGTTTTTCTATCACTAGCTTTGTCTTAATACTCTGATATATTAGTCTGAAATTACATATGTTTTAATTCTTTTTATGGCACTGGTTAAAATATGTAGCAAGTGCACACCTCATTTCAAGACATGAGATTGGGGGAGTCGAAGGGAGAGGGGTTGTTAAAGCCTAAGGTTAAGTTGATTAATTAACAGCGATATGGATTAATTAGCTGTGACGACACTTTGATCTATGGGAGAGGCTCCATATGTGTCGTCAGCTATGTTAAACAGCAGGCCAGACTGTGCAATAGAGGCTGCACCAGAGTGAGCTCTGTGAGGCTTGAGATGGCTGTTAACAAGAGATGATACGCAAAAAGGTGGGACGTTGGCCTGTTTAACGTGTATTTAAATGTAGGTAAATACAATTGATATAAGCCAATACAGGAGAAGCACTAGTGAAGTAAATTGGTGGCTGCAAATCGCCAAATAGATGTTATTGTCTAAAATGCAAAATAAAAGACACTTTGTGATTCAGAATTAAAGGTCCTATATTACACAATAATGACTCTTGTGAGCTTTTAGCCCTGTTATAATGCTGTTACTTCATCAAAAACATACGTGAAGTTGTGTTTTGTTTCATTCACACATGTTTGAGCAATACTGTATTATCAGTCTGTCTACATCTCCAAAGCTCAAAATGCTCTGTTCCACCTTATGATGTAATGAAGCAGTAGTTTTCAAGTTAACAGTTACTTTTTATCTTTTCGTTATTAGAGATTTGAAATTCCATGAATTAAACGTGTGAATGAAACAAAACACAACTTCACGTATGTTTTTGATGAGGAAACAACATTATGACATATATCAGAAACTAGCGTAGTATGAGACCTTTAAGGATTCATCAAAACTTTGTTGTAAGGCGATTTGGGAAAATTAAATAAATCTATTATGGCTCTGTGGCTGATCGAGCGACAGGATGCAGAGAAACCAACTTTAAACCAAGAGCTCCAACAGTGAAGACTATATTTGAAATCCTGTTTGTCCGGTACAGTATTGTTAACGCTGTTGTTGCCGTAATGCTACACTTCTACTTTGGCCCCATTGTAAACATTTGGGGAAGCGTATGAATGATGGTTTAAAAAAGAACCGCATCCTCTTCCAAACTTTAGTCATTGGTTAAACCAGCTCACTCATGTCAAGTTACTCGCTCCAAAACAAGGGCATCTAAGGATCTATTCTCCGCAGTACAGTAATGAAGACCTTCTGAGTGCGTGTTACATCTGAGGACAGGGAATGGCGCTAGACAAATGAGCTTTGAGATGACAGACTTTCATATCCTGCAGGAAAACCTTTGCTCAAATATTAGAAACAGCTGAGCACTGAGCTGCAGCCGCTCCGATCGCGAGGGCATATGTTTTGGATTCACAACATGGTGCACTCAGATTCCACCATTGTCATGCCATCTGTAAGAACGTGTCTACTTAAAGGCTCAGGACATGAAAGAGGCCCTGCTAAGTTAAAGATTTACTACTACCCCAAATAGCAAACAGAATTATCTAAACAGGAAGTGGGCAGATTGATCCCCATTGCTGACACTACATTGCCTACTGCTGTTGTGTCCTTGGGCAAGACTTCATCCAACTTGCCGGTATGAACGCATTGGTGTAATGTATGAACATGTTTGCGTAATTGTGTTATAGTGGTTGGACAAGCTGTAGCTATGGAACAAACTTACAACCAGCTATGAATGAATATGATGTAAATTGCTAGAAAGGTTTGGCTTGACTTAGACAAACGGATTGATCAGTTAACTAAAAAACTAAAATAAATGACAAGAACCTGTATAATATTAGAAGAGAAAGAGACATGGGAAAAATAAAATAAGCTTTGGTCAACTTCCAACTGAGAATCCACTTGCTCCGGCCTTCCTGTGCCATTCTAACAGCAGAGGCCTCTTCCACACTCCATGGCATCATTAAAAATCAATATGGCCGCTTATTTAGAATTTTGGGTTGGGGGGGCGTCGGTGGAGGGGAGTGTTCTGACAATTCCCCGGCGCTAAGCCCTCTGAGTCACATGCGGTTTGTCAAGCTTTGTCACAGCACAAAAAGGGAGAGGGTAAGGTGTGAGTTTGAGTGGGGAAGGCATCGCTGCTGCTGGGGTCGCCATGGCAATGATGCTAGTTAGCCAGCTAGCGCTCGGGGGCCCGCCAGAAAAGTGACAATACAAGGGACTTCAGCCATAGCAGCACCGAACAGCATTAATGAGATTTTTCACACTTATTATAATACACACGCTGCCAGCTAGTGCCATCGCTGTAGCACTTTACACATATATATTCACAATACAGCTCAAATCGTGACAACAAAATTAGGAGCATGGCGTGATTGTTTACCACCACTTATACGCATGGCATTGTGGGAAATCTTTTCTTCCAAATACATGTATGCTTCAACACAAAGGCAAACAAACAAAATGGATAAGGACAAAATTATAGAGGAGGCTGCAGGCTGTCACCATAACATTAGGCTTCATTGTACTTTCTCCATCTTCAATGTAATGTCTCTTCAACAATTATTTCACTCTCGTCCTGTATCTGGGCTCTGAATGCAAGAAAAACATTTGGTAATTACTCGCTAGCTCAGCATCTGGAGTGGTGATTTTAGGAGGAACAAAACATGTGCCTTTAGGGATAACTCAAATTGGTGCAACTGAAAGAACGGGTCTGTTACCTGCAGAACAGATTCACTCCATAAGATAAAAGTTATATAGCCTAGTGAACTGAATGGGTCAGCAGTTTTTGAAATCTTTTGACCAAGAATTAATAATTACATTGATAATAAAAGCAACATGACGTAGACAGGTTAATTTAAAAAATTGACAAACTGGGAGTACCCTATGTCTGTGCCAACACCGACAGATAAAAGAAGAGGTCATAAGGAATAACTGCTGAAGATGTACAAAAATGGAATAATGGAATTTGTCTCTTTAGATAATTTCAAAACTTAATTAGCATATATCTTTTTAAAATATCAAATAAATGATGTTTAGAGCCACTGCAAAGCAACTGCATCAATGGGATCTCGTCTTTATCTTATAATTATATTTAATTTATTTAACTAGGAAGTCCCATTGACACAGTACAAGTTGCAAGATATTACAGTGTAAAAACCAACTCAGTCTCTAAAGATTAACGTAAACATTTCAGCACAATTTTTACTATTTTCTTAAACTTTAGTGTCACAAAAGATTATAAATTAGGGTCTTTTTCTTCTTTGCAGTTTAGTGTTTACATCAAAAAATGGAATAGCTTTTATTGCTATCTGCATTGCTCATCATTCCTTTCCCTCTTCAAGTGAGACTGGGTTTGAGGTGCACAGAAAAATGCAGAAAAACAAAAAACAAGACAAAAAATAGAATTGGACTGTACAATGGAAGCCGCTCAACTGCTGGCTCACACATTTAAGTGACTGCCAGTTGATCAAATATTTGCATCCTCCTCTCCTTCTGCATTAATGATCACAAAGTCCTGCCTCCTACTTAAAAGACTGAGCTCAAAGAAGGTCCCATTCAACCTTCTGAATTGAAGCAAAACAGGCCCAGCAGCGCCATCTATTTTCATGAAACATCTCTGCTGCCATTGTTTTGGGGGTGATTCTGTTTGGCTCAAGGCTCATGCCCCCAAAGGTCAAAGGGCAGAGAGGAAAGGGCAGGACCTTATCACTGTGGCAACGTGGTTCTCAGGAGGAACATTCCCAGCAAAGTGAGATGATTTAATCCAACTAGTGATCGTGCATTATCATTTGAAAAGTTACTGCTGAATGTGTTTTGGCTATTCACGACAGACAGATGCAATTATAGAGTGAATATAGGGGCTGCATCTGTCACTTTACTCTGAAAATGTAGATCAACTACTATTCACAAAAAAGTATGTGCTATTACCTGGTCAAATATTCATCGGTATAGACTGCAAAGTTCAAGGTCACATCAAAAAGTTCTGAAAGTGTTATGACTGTATGCTCAGGTACAAAGGTACTGTATTCTATGATGTTTCTATAGCTGCAGATATGAGAATACCACAAAAGCGACAAAAGGTGAGTCCCTCTGCCCCTATGATTCTTGTAAAACTACCCAGCATGCTCCACTTTGTTTATTTCTCTTATCTGTCTCTTTGTATCATTTCTCTGTTACGTAAGCCAACAGAAGATTGATAGTGTTCGTATGATACAATAAAATGTACTTTGGATGAGATACTGTCTGTATCTGATCCAAAGTACATGAATCACATCTAGGATCCAACTACAGCCACAACATTTGATTTTGTTTTGCTTAATTTTGCTTTGATGTGGCAATAAATTTAATCCTCCATTTAATCAGTTCAAGTCACTAATTTGATGTGAACCCAAACTAATGAAAAGTTCAAAAGTTAAGTGAAAATGATTTTAGCAACAAACAATCAATGTTGACGTTTCACATAAAAGACACGATTATTGTTGTTTCAAACATCTTAACTTCACAAAATCTCCCCCACAAGCTCCAAGTGTTTCTGTTACGTAAGAATAAAATGCCATTAGTCACCAAAGCATAAAGCCAAATATAAGAACACTTTACATTATACGCTCCAGCTACGACTCGAAGAAGCCGCTAATGGCTCATGAGTACGGTATGGAGATGTAAGTTCTTTTTCTCCAAAGATATATATAGAGAGACTTACTATAATGGCAATGCTTATTTTTATGGAAATAGTAGGCAGTGAAAGTATTGTTAACGTTCAGAAATAATGGAAAAAGAAAAAATGCTTGTAGGTGAACTTACACATTTTCAAAGACTGACTAAACCTTGACGTCTGAACTTGTAGGGATTCATTAATTTTGAACTCATAATAACTCCAGGGTTGAGGGAGGGGGGGCTTTTGTGATGTGTTAATGATTTACACTTGAGAAGATGTGAAGTCTCTATAAATGAGATGATCATCATTGTTCCTGTGTTCCTCTGTGTCACTAGTCGTCTGTGTCGTCTGTTTTGTCTGTCACGTCTGTCCACCTGTGTGATGTGTCCAGACTCTGATCCATGTCTCCCCGTCCTGCCTGGTCCATCTGTTTAAGTGAGGAGAAGAAGAGATGAGAATCTACATAAAAAAAAACGAATACAACAGAAGTATGAAATAGGCAGTTCCTACAGATTACTGTCAGATGTCTTAATATAATGACATTATTTTGCTGCAACTTCATGCACTGCCAATGTACCACAGTCATGTTTAATATTAAGTTTTTTAATACAACACTAGCTGGTTACTTGGGCTGTGCAGTTAATCCAGTTTTAATTGTGATTACAATTATTGCTTCAATCAATTACAAGCCACAAAATACCCCACAAAACCTGGAGCAAAGCCACAGTCTACAGTGGCTTTAAAAACCTGTAAAAATATTACAAAAAAATTATAATAAGTCTGTTCTTTATTTACAGGTTCATTTTTGACAGTACATAAATAATCTCTCAATGAATCCCCCATTACCCTATCCCCACTCCTTGTAAAACTAACTAATGTTTGTTTCTAAATGGACACAGGCATCTGTTTCAGTCCAACACAGAATATAAAGGTTTTTCCTGTCAGCTCTGCTTTGTGCTGACAATCTCTTCAATTTGAGCAAGAATTAGATTTCTCCTGCTTTGCCCGGGTCAGCCTTCTATCAACACACACACAAGCTGCACAGATCACAGCTGACAACTGCAGTGTTGAGCATTTAGAGCAAGAAACATCACTGGAAACATCTTTTTACAGCTTTGTTTTGGCATCATGGCTTCTCCATTACACTTCCCCTATGTTTGTATTGTTTTCACCTTCCTCTTGTGGTGTTTTGACAGTTCACTTGGATATCATGACAGTAGTTTAAGACTGAAGACCAGTTCATATGAGAGCTATATTATACAACAGTTTGACAAGTTGAAGTGTTAACAACAACTCAAATTTAATAGACACTGATTTGAGCAAATGTGATGTGATGATGCAAATGGGGAATGAAGACAGGCACTGATGGATTGTCCTAACAACTTAAAGGTGGGCCGCGTAACATGACGAAAAATA
Organism: Periophthalmodon schlosseri; assembly: GCA_000787095.1. Classification (NCBI taxonomy): domain Eukaryota; kingdom Metazoa; phylum Chordata; class Actinopteri; order Gobiiformes; family Gobiidae; genus Periophthalmodon; species Periophthalmodon schlosseri. The sequence continues at coordinate 359,135 of KN476293.1, forward strand.
CGCATTTATATTGAAAGTGGAATTGCCTCTCCATAGATTGGAACTGTAACTTGGCCTGGTAGCACCACTTCGTCTCCATCTAGATATAAAAGTTCTATACCATACTGTGTAACATTGGAGCCAAAGCAATAGCATCTCATCAGTGGGAAAAGCAGGTGATGTGCCTTCTACCAGAAAAGTTACACAGTGCACCTATGGCTTAACTTACCAATATTACAGGCACATGTCATGTATTTTGCTTTTATTTTATTCCAAACTCAAGCTCGGATCATTGGCAGTTACTCTTATCTAGTTATTCACCAGTGGAGCTATGAATTACTTCTACAGACTGCCATGATGTTTTGAATCTATCTTCTGCCCCTACAATAAACACATAAGTTCTGTGTTGTCATTGACGAACAAAATAACTTGTCAGGCCAAAATGGATTCAGATGCAACCTGGTGTGATCATACATATACATCAGACAGCAGTGAGGCCCGGGATGACACTCTCTGGGGTGATGTCCCTCTCTGCCCTGTCTGTTCTGAGTATAAAATGTTCTGTTTGGTCTATAAGAAAAACAGTCATATTAAACCCATCTGTCCTGAGTCAATGCAAACAAGTACAACAATCTGTTTCTCATTTTTGGATCATGTGAGAATGGACCATCTGTCAAGTCTATAGAGTGTCTGCGTTTCAACTAAACAACACAATGTTTGAGTTTAAAGGGCTTTTGTTATAGCATGATTTTGTAATAAAGTCAAAAGGGCTTTAGAATGACTACAATGAAAGGTGCAGATGATGTGACTGACAGCCAGTGCAATACAAGTGACAGCAATGGAAACTTGATATAAGTAATTGTAGTGGATGTAATAAAGCTGCAGAAGTCACAAAATATTTATTGCGTGTACCTTTTCTTCGCACTAGTGGGTAAATTTTTCTTCATTTTATGTTGTATTAGGCCTTTATGATGACATTTGAGTTGTCTATGGTCCAATATTTAACTTACATGACACATTATAGATACTAAAACTACTACTTTACTGTTTCATTGCACTATTTATGTATTGTTTGCCAAATTATGTTTCATATGATTCACTTAAAAAAGGGTTTACTGCGATTATTCAGTTTTAAGCTTATTGTGAAAGTGGTACAAATTAATTTCAATGTGACCGTTATATTATCAGAATCAATATACAGCATTTCATAATTTGTTTTCGTTAGTATTATCATTAGTAGTACTGAAATGTACATAAGTGGAGCAAGTATTATCAGTGGTGGTAAGAATGATATAGTTTGCGCAGCTTATTTTTAATACGTCTTCCATAATGTAGCACCACTTTGAGTAATTTGTTTTGACTTTTAGAACTGTGCTACAAAAAAAAACATTTTTGGAGCAGTTTGCATGTTTGTTTATCGTGAGCGTGGCATTCGAAAATAGATGCAGCGCGGGTTGAGACTATATTTCGGTGTAGCTGTGCAGAAAACGCAGTGGTTTGGCTCATATTCTCCTGTATGAGTGAACACAGGAAGTGAGCTGAGGTCTGTGAAGGTGTTTACAGTTTTTTATAGACAGGATTTGAGAAGCACTGTAGAGATGTTTATCAGGACACGTTATCTAGTCCCTGTTGAGTATACAGTATTTTTTGAATGGCTGTGCAATAAAACACTTCAGTGTGTTGACTTCATGTTATGTATTGTCAAAGAATTAGGTTAAAAGTCATTAATTAAAGTGTTGAAGTTGAAGTTAAAGGTGTGGTATGGAACTTTTGTTATTAAATCAAGTGTTTTTATTGTTAAAAAAAAACATCCACCAACCATCCACAGATCTGACTTGTAATTTGTCCTTGTAGCGTGGCCTGTTTGACTCCATGGACATCAACAAGTTTAATACCATACTGTGGAACATTCAAGGCAGAACAATAACATCTCCATGGAGACAAGAAGGGGACAACCCTCCACCAGAAGTTACATGGGGAACCTCAAGATAGTGAGAAAAATATACAACATGCGTTTATTTTTAAATTATTATTTTGGTTTGCAGTTTAGTTTTTCTTTTTTTTTTCTGGTCAGTTCACACATTTGGCAAAACTATTACAAAAATACATATTCCATGTTTTATATACAGATCAAGCAAGTGTTCACGGTCTTCTCTAGACTGAAACCTTATTTTACCATATGAAAACTCTGAGTCAATTCCAGTTTGATTATAAGACCTCATGATCTATTGTTCAGAAAATGGCCTAGACCCCAGATAGACCTAATGCTAGGATTTTGATCACTATCTCCTCATGCCATTGTATATTTTCATTAAACACACGGTTCAATTTCACCACATTTACCCCAGCCAGCCCCGTCCTTTTATTGTATAGATTTATTAGGTATAGCCCATAAAACCCTATATCACTTTTCAAACTGTTATCATACAGCTCTGAAATGGGACTCTTTTAATGGGCGTATTAAATGGTTAATTGAAGTGTAATGTGTGGGGCTTTATTTCTATTGTAAGTGATGGTGACGTGAGAGAGCATAAACCCACACACCGTTACAGGAGCAGTGAGTTCATTTAACACGGTGGGAGCCTGTGTGGTCAGTGTGACGGCCATGAGCGTCGTCTGAAGGGGGGAAGGCAAATTCAATCAATACCCAGTGAATAAGGCCTTTTCAACGGGCCTTGTATGTGTATGATAAGAGACATTGGAACAGCTTTCCAAATAGTCTGCCCATTTGTGAAAGGTGTATTTTGAAATGAAAAATAAAAATAAGATGCTCAGTTATACTTAGAAAGGGGGTCTATAATTCTATAACAAATATTTTACAGATTAAAAATACATCTCCTGCTCTATTACCATTTTGTTTGTTAATGTTAGCTTTTAATGGCCCTTTTGATAATACAATTTGAATATGTCCTTTATTTTTTGTACAAATTGTAAACTTTCCTTCTTAATGGCATTTGTAATATTTTTACCGATTAGACTGTGCTGGTCTAACAGGTTAAGTGTCTTCTTATAAAAACACTTATCTAATCACTGTGTCAACAATAATATGAATGATTAACCTGCACTTGTTTTAAGGAACATGTTTGAAGCTCTTTTAAAACCTGGCTTGGTCATGTGCTATGGTAACACATTTAGCCTGGTCTTTATGTCGGAGACAGTGCAGCTCACAGCGCCGTCCCAGAGCCAGCCCCCTCATCAAGCCTTTAATCACTGTGATTAGTGACTCATTTCATCATTACAGGTTTCACACCACTCACCTCCACCGCTCGCTCGCTCGCACGACAAAAACTTCACCCGAAAACACAGCAGCTGCACCTTCCCTCCACCTCTCCACCTTCACCCCTGCGGTCTGCAATCCATCACCGGGCCACTGGGGAGCGGACTGGGCGGGGGTAGAGCTGCACAGAAAGACAAAGGAAGGAGTGACCATGTCTGTCTCCGATACCTCAAGCGGGGCCTCAGCTCCTAATCCTAGGTGCACTCACACACATGCAGACAGGGGAGGCATGTTAAACCAGAAAGCCCAAAATGTAACCACTTCCTGGAGGGACAGCCGCTTCGTGAGAGCGCAGATGTGGTGAGCTAAAGAGCAAGTCACTTAAACAAAGGTTAATGCTGAAAAAGCGCAAAGGTGTATCTAATGACAAGATCTCAAAAGTATATTTTAAGAACTACTTAAAGTTTGAATAGTTATAATACCGTAGTTGAAAAAGTGGAAGTGCAACTAAAATGCATGTAAAATACAGGACAAATAGTCTCAAAGGCTGTGTGCATTCACGGCTATATTTTGCATGAAGTTTAATTTTTCTGCTGTTACAACATAAAGCTCAACCCGGCCCTAAAAACTTGTGTTACTTGTTTCTGTCATGTAAGTGCATCTATCCCTGTAGTGTGGGCATGTGTGATTTTTTTCTTCTCTAATTAGTGATGTTGAGCTTTTGACTCTATAATTAAATGCAACTTAATGTGAAACCAAGTATTCAAAACACAAAATACATTTTAATGCAAGTTTTCTACAACTAAATATGCATTTTCTGTTCTTCCCAACACTGACTATTCCTAATGGAAATGATTTGCTTTAGGCTCACGTATCAACTCACTACTTTTTTCTGGCTTCTCAGTGACTTCTCAGCAGTAGATAAGTGTTATATTATAATGGTCCAGATCCCCGCTGCTACTAAATTTTCACCAGTGTAATAAAAACGAGGTTCAAAGGTAATTTTATCGCTCCTTATTGAGAGAGCTACTGTACAAATCAGAGCTAGAACAGGTGTGGATGAAAGATACTCATACACATTTGAGACACAGCTATAGGGTTGTGCTATGGTCTAATCCTATCCAGACCCTCATCATCTGTCTTCAGCCCGGGACACCTCGTAATGCCTGTTTGGAGTGTGGGAGGTGGGACTGCTCTGCATCACCATCCAAGTCTTTTTTTTTTCTTTTTTACGTTCTTTTTTTGTTGAGTCTGCACACTGTCGCCTCCACTAGCAGAGCGTGAGTTAGTGCACATGTGTTAGGAAAAGGATCTGGACACATGGAGAGTTTTTATTCCAGGTGACCCCGCGGACAGACTTACTGGGTGACTGAGAGGTACACCATCCAGGCCTCATCCATCTGCACATCTGTGGAGAAGAGAAGAGGGGAGAGGGGGAGAGGGGGGAGGTAAATTTGGGCATCTCACATAAACCAGTTGTTCAAGAATGAGAAAGAAACAATAACAATGTCTTGAATCTAGCTTTAAGTTTTTATTTACTTGAATGAGGCTTTTTCACCAGTGAATTGGCATTTCAGGTGTTTTAATTTAAAGCTGTAGTATGTAATCTTTCTGGAGAGGTGTCTGCTACCTTCTTGTCTCCTGGAAATGTTATTGTTTTGCCATGGAATTAAATGAGACGCCACCAGGCCAAGATGCTGGTAAGATCTGTTGGGACTGAAAACATGCAGGAGACTATGTGAAGATAAATATTTTTGATACAAATCCAATACTTGGTTGGAATATTCACCATTGGTCTAACGGCCTCTCCCATTCATACAGGTAACGCTGGTTCAGTGTCCTGCTCAAGACAGAGAGACAGAGATATTTGAACATATAGCACAGGATGGCCACAGTTTCAGAACCTAAGGTCAAAAGCAGAAAAAATTGAAATTTTTTGTTTGTGTCAATTATTAGATCAATTCAATCTGCCTCCAGCTAAGCAGCCATGAGTCTAAGATTATTATAATGCACTTTGCAATGTATTGACTTGTCCAAATGAGACTTTGAGCTTTATAAAGGCCGAGCCCTATCAGTTTCACATAACAACACCCTCTGAATTATTTACTACTTGAATGAGCGCAGCCTGAAAGTGCGCACACATGTTCCTTTAACCTTACAAATTGATCTTCGTCATAGACTTGGCCTTTTCAGCAGTATCTTCAATGTCTTCCCCTGAGTTTTTTAGAGTGGTGAGACAAAATGCAGAATCAAATCAGGAGTGATGAGAGGAGAGGGCTGGGGGGACCTCTGCTCTCTGGGGCAAAGCGTCAGGGTTTTAAGGGGAGGGTTTGGGCCAAAGGGAGGAGAGAGACCCCCTAAAAAAGCTCAAAGGGAGTGTGGAGCTGAGGGGAGAATATTTATATCTGTGGGAAATAATGGCCTTCTCCACACAGTCAGGCAGTGTTGATAAAACAAAAGCACTCTGAGGGCACAGACCTTTGCAAGGCCACGCTAAAAACATAGAGCCAAACGTGGACTTGAACTTGGAATCCTATAGTTTCTGGATAAATGCTAAATGCTTCATGATTTTTGGTGCTTTCCCATTCACGGATATTTCCCATTTTGAGTAAATATAGGCTCTGTGGCTATAGTGTTGTTGTGTCGTAGGGTTTAAAGCCTTGGTGGATGTGGGGTTCAAGGACCACACACAAAGCCACACACTGGCAAAATAATGCAATTTAAAAGGATTTGAGTCAACCCATCATACACACTCTATACTGCTGAAATACATCATGTTCTATTCATTTTACAGGAAATGCAATTACTGCACATAATGTCTGGTATGTTCTGTTCTTTTCTGTGTGTGTGTGTGTGTGTGTTTTTTCTTGTGTGTGTGTATTCTACTTTTGTGTGTGTGTGTGTATTTTCTTTTTTGTGTGTA
>KN476293.1:365271-428745 GCA_000787095.1 Periophthalmodon schlosseri
TGTGTGTGTGGGTGTGTGTGTGTGTGTGTGTGTGTGTGTGTGTGTGTGTGTGTGTGGAGGAGGGGGGTAGGGGTATTTATCACATTGTGGCGACTAAAACTTGTATACACCCAACCACCCTTACAATAGGTTAAGTTTAGGGTTTAGGTTAAGGTTAGGCAAGTAGTCAAGTCAGGATCAGTCTCCAGGAAATGAATGTAAGTCAATGTAATGTCTCCAAGAAGCATGGAAACCCAACAAGAGAGAACAAACAGCAGCAAACAGCCCGGTGGATTTCTAAGTGCCTGGGGTCAGGGCTGGATTGATGTTGTTTTCCTTCAATCAGGACGCCGTGTGGGACGCGCTCACGCTACAGTCGGCCCACATAAACACTGAGGAGTACAGCACAGGGAGGAGGAGAGGCCCAGACACTGAGTCGGCATGATCTGTCAATGTCTGCGCATGGGACAGCCCCGGGTCGGGCCTCATCTCACTGTAGAGCCAGACCCCAAAAGACCCCCTTAGATAAAACACTTGTTAGTTGTCTTTATGCAGGCAATATTTAAAATGTGTAACATTAGAACTGCAGGTATTTTGTTGGATTTGGCAATGTAGTTAGCTCCCCAAGTGCATGACCTGATGTTAGTTAAAGGGGCACTATGAAACATATCTGGTGGGGGGTTTGTTATGTACTTGTCTCCAGGGAGATGTTATAGCTTTGCCTGGAATATTCCACAGTATAGCAATAAATTTATGCAACATTTATTCATTATGGGTGCTTTTATTGCTTAAAAATATTTCAGCCAAAGCAAGAACCTCTATAGAGACAAGCAGGTAGCTGATCTTCTCCCAGAAAACTTACTTAATGCACCTTTAGTGCACCATTATGTAACTTTCTGCAAATGGGATGTCACCCTCATGATTCCATGGAAATTGGAAACAGAAACTTAAATCCATTCTCCATGGAGACAGATTAGTTTTATGCCATACTGTAGAAGATTATAGCCAAAGAAACAACATTTTTATGGAAACAAACAGAAAGAGGCCCTCCTCAAGGCCAAATAAGTCAGGTTTGTGGAGATGCAAGCCTACTCACAGTAAAGACAGATGTTTTTCTAAGTTTTTGTGTGTAATAAACACAACCAAAATAAAAAAAAAAAAACAACAACTTTATTTTGTTCTAATTTTTGTCAAAAAAGTTACATACTGTGGCTTTAACTACAGTGCCTTTAGGGTTAATTCTTCACTTAGGACCTGATAAGGTTCATTATATCATCAGTTGTTACATACATTCCCCTGTTGATGTGTCCATTTAATTGTATTAATTTTTCTTCCAGAAATCACATATTACTGGCTTCCTGTTTATTTGCATAATAATTGGGCACCTGGTTTGAGGCTGGTACAAACACATAAGACACAGTGGACACCCTCTGAGATTGGATTCAATTTATGTACAATGACTATCTTAAAGAAATCGCCTTCATTCAGTGCTTTTGGGTGGCAAAGTTTATCAAATCTTAAGTGGTTCTTTAGTAAAGCTTATACAACATCATTTTTTCAGCAGCGTTTAGCCACTGGGTGCAGAGTGAGTTATGCCTTTAATTTCTTTGGGATTGTCAAACAAACTCCATTCATCCAGCCTTTGCCAAAAAAAGTCAACTCTGTGCTATTCTCTGGAGAATGAGATTAATGCCTGCACTTTAAAATGAGGATCGATACACATTACACATGCTAACACTAGCTTGGCATCGCTCTGATATTTAGTACCTTATGACGAGCGCATGATGCATTTGGAAAGCTGCCTCTCACAGAATGGTGCTCGCAAACAATTTGAGTTCCTGTGGGCTGAGAAGGTGTCTCTACCCACCACCTGAATTTCAACAAGATCTGCAGACAGAAATATCAGTCAGGAGGAGTGGACAGGCTCAGGAAAAGAATACATATTTTAAAAGTGCACAAAGATGAACCACAAAACTAAAAGTGAACAGAAGAACTTGCACATATTGCTACTGCAGTGAAATGTATTTATTTTTAAGCCAGATGCTCTTTCAGGTGCAATCCATATCTGTCACAAGGCATGAGAATAGAAGAGGGAGTGCATAGGTTTACTGGACTGTTGGTAGATAACTTGATACTATTTAGTAAAATATTTAAAACTAACAGAACAAATGCACAATAGATTTTCTATTGATTAATACATTTAAATTAACATAGAAATGTCTAATCATGACTGTAAGAGGAAATGGTTGTAATGCACTTATGCCCCTCTGGAAAAAGATTGGGTTGGTTCCTGATATGTAAATAAATAAATACATAAACAAACAAATAAATAAATACCTTATAGCTTTATACCTTATAAAGCTTTACATTAACAATAAGGCATTGAATACTTACGCCTGGCGATTCAATGCAAATGCAAATTAAAACCTTGCATTATATCTTATTCCATATGTTCTTTCAATGTGTACCGTGACTAACTGTGCTACTCCCGTTAACATCATTAGCATCCCTATGGCAACGATACAATTGTGTCTTAAGGTCACAGAAGTCTATAAGTGTTTACGTGTTAGTTCTCGGCACCACACTTAAGAATGTTACCATTATTACACTGTGAATAGAAGGCACAGAGGGTTTTTTCTTCCTCCATCACATGATCGCATAGACTTGCACACTATAGAAACTAGGAAATCGTCACAATCATGGCAGAAAATAAGTAGAACTAATTATGAGATTTGTTGGAGGAAGTGTGGGTCATTCTAATGCATGAATGTGTAACTCGTCTATAGCCACTGTTCCTTTCGCTCTGCCATCGACCACAGCTATTGATGCGTTACATGCTGGGAGTCAATAAACAGGAGAGGAAACACACTTTTTGAAGCAGGAAACTAACCAACAAAGTGAGTTGGGTTAGGGTCAAGTGTACCTTTTTGGGCAATTGTGCAGTTAATTAATTACAGTTACAGCTTTTTAGGTAAAAACGCAGCTATTTCAGTACAAAGTGGCTAATATTAATAGTAGTCCAAGTAATAAAAATAATTTTATCAGTCATCCTATAAACTAATAATAACAGTAGTAGTAATGAAGATGTATATAGTAGTAGTAAAGTTGACTCAAGTTTATGTTTAATGCTTTTTTTTTTTTTTTTTTTTTTACTTTTTTACATTTCTTTGCATCCTAAAGGTAACAGTAGGGCTGGGTAATATGGCAAAACTGTGAATCTTTTTTTTCCCCTCAAATGGATCAATCTCAATTTTTGTTTGACTTTGATTTGATTATTTCTCTTCTCAAAACCAGTACTGACTTGACAGACTAATTATTAACACAAAAATAGCCGGGTTTATTTCTACAAACGCTGCTCCAAACCACTTTACGGACACAGGATCGGCTATGGACATCTTGATTTAAAACCTCCTACCGTACCACTGACATAATCTTGATTAAAATTTGATTACTTGCCCAGCCCTAACTTTTACTCTACAGAATTGAAGTGCACCTTCCATCTCATATGACCTATATACCTTTGCATGTATCTACCTCCATCTATGCATGTTACCTTTATGCCTGGTGCTTGTATACCTACTCCCTTTTTAGGCCTCTGTGTCTCCTCTCCCCCTGGTCGTTAATGTTTAATGCCCACTCAGGAAGCCGCCTCACACACACACACACACATCCATCCATACAAATCCACACAAACTCGCCCACCCCTCCCGTGTCTACCCCCTTAGCGACGCCATCCTCATTACCAGCCTGAGAGTTGACCTTTGAACCCTGGACCAGATGGCTGATGTTTTCGTTCTAGGGGGAGTAGCAAGATAGAAGAAATGGCGCAGGAGTGTAGGAGTGGTCGCTCAACATGCCTCAAGAACAAGTCCTGGGAGTTTGTAAATCAACGGTGCATGTGACTATATAAAAAAAGACCCGTTTCATAATCTTCATGAAGAAATCTGAAACCCTGAGGGCAAAATATAAATAGACACAGTTACAAGACAGTTTTGGGATGGTAGAAAATGAGACAGCTTGCAGTTTGATAAGAAAACAAAAAACCCTTTGTCTGGGGAAAAAAAAAAAAAAAATCTTAATTGTTGAGATTTGATTCACCAGATTAAAAGATGATGAGATTTGAATGTTGTTTGACAAAAGTTGTGTCCGCACTCTTTGTTAGACCTTAATTTTTTATGTTTAAACTATAAAAAACATAGGTCATTGTCATTACCATCATTTTAACGAGGTAAATATAAATTGAAGTGTAAAGAGAATGATATTTTATTATTGTTAATTGAAAACCCGCTACTTGTTGCTTGCAGGTTCAACACCGGTGGGTTTTGCTGACTCCAGACCGTGACCACATCCAGATGAGGCGGCAGGACTCGGTCACTTCGCTCCTCAGTCCTCCGCCATCATCCGCACCACCACCCGCACACGACAGAGTCCACACACGGCCACAAGAACCAGATCCGCGGGTAAGGACTCGGAGTGGTGCCATAGTGTGTGATTATGTGGGCCTAAATGTGTGGAGGAAATGTGTGGATGTGAAACAGAGGCAGAGGCTGAGCAAGCGCAGCGGAGGATTCAGAAGCCCGTGTACGTGCCAAGGTGCATGCGTGAACGCGCGAAACGCTTTGGTAATGTCGCCCTCTACAGGGGACGGTCACGCAGAGGGGGGGAGGACAGGTGGGCTTTTAATGGATGAGCTGGTGCGTCATGTCCATGGATCTATTGGTCATTTCTTGTGAGTTGAACAGGAAATTATTGCTATGTATAAGCCACCGTAAAATGAAAGAAAACTTTGCATTGTGGAAGGCTTTTCTATTTTGATAGAACTGTGTTTTGTTGTTTCATAACGCCTAGGCCATTGGTCTGAACATCAATACTTTGTACAGTAATTAGTGCCAATCCATCCCAAGTCCAGATAAACAAAGACTATATCACCATTGAGGGCATTTGGCATAAAAGCCGTTTTCCAATTAAAGGACTAATCGTCACATTCTAAGCAGCAGGAAAGAAAAAATGCTTTTATATTTTAATTTCTCCTAAGGAGCTTAATAAAGTATCGATCTAACTAACAGCAATATAGTTTAGAAAAAGTAGGCTTCCCCATAAACGAAGCTCAGAGCCATACTGCACTCTGCATGTGTTCTCTTCAGTGTGTCCTGTTCCCTCCTCCACAGACTCTCACCAGCCTTCAGACAGACAGTTCCTCCTACTCCTTTCATTCTCGTCTAAAACACTGATTCACTCTTTGAGACCCGCACAGTGGGAGGGAACAACACAAGTCAGCTTTTCATTTTCAAACTTGCACTGGGCCTGTCTTTCCTATAGGGTATTGCTTGCAAAATGGTGTCAAAAAGGGTAATCTTTAACAGACAATGCTAAAATACATTCTTTCCTCTTCCTTTTAGAAATGCTGGCGGATGCCAGTGCCATATCTCAGCAACTATGCCATGGCTCTTATCGGGTACAACAGACAGACAGCATCAAAGTTCCACACATGGACAATTCAGATTCACCTATTCACTTTCTCTTCTTCGAACAATGGAAGGAAGACTCAAGAGAAAAAGAAATCCCAAACCACCTAATGAGTTAGTTTCTGTCACCATGTCATCTATGGTAAGTCCAACAACGTCCTGATTTATCATTTTACATTTAGTGGTGGAAAAGTAAAAGTACTTGGTAAAATTTACTTATACTTTTTTCTATGCACATGCACATGTTTATATGTTTAACCTACTTCAGTGTTTCTTCTTTTACTTAGATTGAGATTTTTTATGTGATACTTTGATTTGTATCTGTACTTTTACTAAGCATTTAGTTCTTTCTCCATCACAGTTTGTATTCCTTGTCTTTGATCAGAGTGGACCAGTTTACTGTTGTCTGATTTTGGGTTGGCAGTTGGCACCATAGTCGCCTAAATAACAGCCCATAACCAAGTCCGGATGTCTGTCTGTCTCCACACACAGAGCACATTACTGCACCAATCTCTTCATCCCACTGTAAATGTGGACTCTCATATTACAAAGACCACCTGGATTCAAAGAGGCAGTACAAGCTGTTTATTATCAGTTTTATGACACAAGCAGAAAGATACATGTGAAAATAACTGGTGCTAAATATAAAACTACAGTCTTGAGTAGCCTATAGATAAATAACCTACACAACAATAAGATCAAATAATTCTAATTTGTTATGCACTTTGGCAATACACGTAGTATTTTTATTAGCTCAGTTATAAGAAATGTGTTCCTATATATGGGCTAATTAATAGTAAGATGAGTGTTATTTGGCGGGAACATGGTCAAATTGAAAGATGCCATTGTTTAGAAGAAAAAATATTGTGCTCAGTAATTCTTGTGTCAGCGCTCTTTGTGGCTGACTAAGCGTCTTTGTCCCTAGTCCCTTTCTGTTATTACCTGGTGTTTGCTGACCTCTACTGGTCATATTTCATCACAATATCAGGCTATCTGTCTGCTTGAAATGTGAACAATATTAAATACATAAAAAAACAACTTTATAGAAGTCACTTGAACATTTATGGATGACATTCAGGTCAACCACACATCAGAAAGTTTGTGTTGATTAGTGACACCTTGGTACCACGCAACTAAGTGTGCGTGCATCCGTGTCCTTAAGAGGGCGCTATCATGCCATAAAGTGTAAAATCATGCATTTCCAACATCTTAACAAAATCCAACATGTATACTGAAAAATAAACCAAAACCATGTTGTATACGAACTAGTCCTAGGAGCGGTATCATAGATTTCCTTTGGACAACTTTATTTGGCCTATACCTAAAACATCTGCATCTCTAAAGTGTGAAAGTTATGTCTAGCCTACTCGTTTTAGAAGCACTGTTCTAAAATGTGGGCTCTGCCGTCATCATCACAGAGCTGTCCTGGATCCAGGGCTACACTGAAAACAGCACCTGTCAGTCGGTGAGTGGATTTAAACAGTCAACACATTCCTGCAGTAAGCAAACACGCATTAGTGCGCTAACAGGCCACTGCAGCTGTTTGACACACACACAAACAGCCACGGGACAGCAGTGTCAGAGGTACGGGCTGGGACAGAGCTGGAGGGGGGCATACTCCACTCTCTAAACTCAATGAGGATTTAATGAATGGAACCAGTGGTTGTAGAACCAATAAACGGTCAGGAATACAGCGATAGGTTCTAAAGCCAATGAATATTGTACTGACTATAAAACTGAAATTGTAGGATAGGCAATGGTGGCAACAGTCCATTTTTGGTGTGTGCATGTGAAAAATGTTGAATTATAAATGTATAAACAAATGTATAAACTTGTGATGGGAGAGAAACTATGTCCTCTGGTGTACTGGAGGACTAAAAGAGATTCACAAATGGTATGTTTACGTACCTTTAGATCCACTGTGTAAATTCGCGCACATTTTTACAGAAGATTTGGGTATTTCAAGCCATTTTCTTCAGAATACACTATCAAGAGAATATTTTCTTTGGGAGGTGATAATTATTCTATGAAATCTATTATACTGACCCTGCGTAAGTGGAAAGGTTTGATTTAGAAAGGACCACGCGAGCCACCACGCGAGGTGACCTGGTGATTCCCCACAGACCGGACCATCTTTGGTCAGAATGTATTATTTGTCTAAGGTGGGAATCTATGGAATAGATGGAATGGAATATTTAACCCACTTGTTGTGTTACATTGTCATCTACAAGACGTTGTGCTTTACGAGTAGCCCCTGAACGCAGCGCAGGTTCACATTTTTTTCTGCGCGCTGATGTCATTTCAAAACTTAACTACACTCCCAGTCAGCGCGGCGAGCTGCTCACCTCCCGATCCTCAGCAAAGTCTCTCGTCGTGTTGGAGAAGAAGTCCAGAGAGGACACCAAGAAGTGGAAATACACCGAAAAACTACGATATTTTCCGCTGAAGACACGCGAGGAGGATTTTACCCCACAACGCGGACCAGAGCCCCTCTGCAGCGGGCAAAGGCGCTTGAACTTTGTGGGAATTCAACCACCGCAAAAATGAACCGGAGTTTTAAGCGAAATGCGGATTGTAACGCAGTTGAAGTTAAGAGCAAGGTGAGTTTTGAAGTTATTTTTTGGTGTAAAACTTGCTCTGTGCAGTCTCACATGGTCGCTTGATTCAGCGCCATGGAGAAACCACGCAGACAAACTTGCATCCAACTTCATATTGTTTAATATCAGTCAGCCAATTGTTTTCTGACGCGGGGGTTGAGAGAGCGCAGTGGCGGGGTCTTGACTTTTGGTTTGCCGTGATTTCTCTCAAACTTCTGAGCAGACAGATAGTGCGGATGTGGCTCTTCTTTCCCTCTGTGCGTCAAAGTGGGAAAGGGTTTGGAGCAGACTTTTACGCACAAAGTCTCGCGTTTATTTGACACATTTTAATTGCGCATGTGTGTTATGAAGTTTTTTGGAAGGATAATCTGCTAATTGATGTTATCCAGTTGAGGCAGAATTGCAATAAAGGTTGCACAAGTGTACTGTTAAAAGTTAAAGGACTCTGCAAACAAGCCCAATTGGCCTAACTAAATTTGGGGTTATGTAATAGTCTATGAACGCTAAGTTTAAACACAGAAGTTTTCTATTTGTTGAGTTTTCTTACATAGGCTATAATGTGATCTAGTTTCTGCCTATAAGCTACCTATAGCAATCATTAATGTTAGTTATTTTTAATGATAGTCAGAAATCTTTGTTTCCAAAGTCAAACACATTGACATATTGAAGTGTGTGTGTGTAACCAATTGGACAAACTTATTATTTAGGGAATACAAATTAACAACCAAAAGATTTACAGTAATCATATAAATTAAATTACTACTGTTTATTAGACAATATATTTGATTTGGCCTATTCAAAATAACTGGATGACTTCATTTTTTTAATTTTTATTGTTCAATTAAAATGGGTATGACAAAAGGTAAAAAAAGATTGGATAATCAGTGCTTGATGTAGGGATACATAGGCCTACAGGTGAGTGGTATTATTATTACTCTAAACAAGCACTGAAGAAAATCCTGGAACGTGTCATAGCATTAGGCTATATTGACAGAATCTCACTCAGGAATGTTTGAAACTGCATACCTGCGTTATGAACATGTACATGCACATATGCACTCAGACTTGACCTCCTCCTGAGTCAATGTCCCTAAGGTGAAGTGACATGTGTCGTAATGGGTGACTCACACAGTCCACTGGGGATTACACTTTTAAGTTGGATCTGCCCAGTTTCGGTGAAGGAGGCCGGTGAAGTGGGAAAAACATCAGAGAAGCACTGGTGGTCATAGGTGGGCGAGGAGATATAAAGACTACAATCCGCTCGTTTATACTGGGCTACTCATGCAAATACTTCAAATACTTCAAAGTACTTTTACAGAGGGTCCAGTTTCATGTTTGTAGGTGGGCTGTGCTAGAGGTTACGAGAAGGTACAGGTGTCCTAATCTCGTCACAAAATGTCCCACGTCACTTCATTTACCTTATTGTTATGACGCGAGTTTGTTATGAGTATGTGACGAGGCATCGCGCTAAAAATAGAAATGAGGTTAGCCACAGCTTAAAAAGAAAGTTGTATGTTAAAAGAATTCCTATTTCAATGGCAGACAATGGCTTTTGTTGTTTTCTGTTTTTATCCTGACTTCAAAACTGAATTCAAGCAGTATCTGAGAAATGTCCTCTCCTTAACAATGTATCTAAACGGCGCTTTTCATCTTGGCAAGAAAGGTACATGATTTTGTTGTCAACATGTTGCGTATTTATGTCAGCATAAAATGAGCAAGCACAACATTCATATAAGTGTAATTATAATGGAATATGCATTGAAAATATGTTTGTATACATTTCGATTGATGATTAGCTTTGGTTTAAAATTGGTTTGGTTGTCGTTTGTCTGTGTTGAGTTTTTCTAAAATTGAATATAACACATGTCAAAAAGCAAATCAGAAGTTTTCTATTAATATTGTTTTTTGCAATTCTTTCTGTGTTGTCCTACAATGACAACACTGTTTATAGTGAGGTCTTGGGGCTGGACAGTTCTGGAAAAATGTCAAACTGAGATTTTTCTGAGGAGCAGTGCGTTTGTGGATAGATTTGACATTTATGGTTTAATGTTGGATTCAGATGAGAGAGCACATTTTAAGGCTGAAATATGAAGTGATAAACTAATACAAGAATCCCATGCATTTCAGAACATGTTTGTTGAGGTCTAAATTACAGGGTTAGCAGGTTTTATACAGAATAAGACTGGTTATTTAGTTTTTTGTTGCCTTTTCCATATTGCAACCATTTTTTCATTCAATTTTTTCCATTCCCGTTCAATTGTGCACATTATAGTTGTGATAAAATGAGTCTTAACTATGTGGTCCATGTCAATCGTCTGCTTGTTTGGTTTTCTCAGCAGAATCTGATTGCTTGATAATCTTATCTGGGATAATGCTGGAGGTGTCCGGCTGTCTCTTCTGGATCCTTGGCCTGGAGCTACTCAAACTCACCTTAAGCTCTTCTTATCAGAGGAAAGTCTTTGGGGGCTGGGGTCTCTCTCTGTTTCCTTTAGCTCAACCTAGATTTTCCGGATCCATTTTGAAAGTACGTTTTGCAGCTCTAGTAGCGTTCTCGTGCATGTCTCAACTTGCTGTCCCTGATAGGCCACTAGGACAAGTGATGTCATGTTGCCACTGATCTATTTCTTGGTTTAGTTTTTGTAGCAGTGATTAATCAGGCCATGTTTGGACTTGCGTGTGCCCGGAGGATGAGATCTTTGTGAAACAACAAAATGTTCAAGATGAGATTCAGAATCAAAGTAATCACACAACATCTGATTACTGTACAAGTCAAGTACATCAGAGTCATCCTGTCCCAGAGTGTCATTAAAAGGCATGGCGTAATGATTAGGTAAAATGTGCACATTGGATATAGCCAGCCATTTTGAGGTCTTTATAATAAATGTTTTTTGGAAACCAGGTTGACAGGACAAGATAAGAACTGTCTTTGACTATATCCAGATTAATCAAAACTGGGCTTTTCTAGACGTAAACTAGGATTCACCCTTCCATATTAAAACCAGGACTGAACCAGGACTGAACCAGGACTGAACCAGGACTGAACCAGGACTGAACCAGGACTGAACCAGGACTAAACCAGGACTGAACCAGGACTGAACCAGGACTGAACCAGGACTGAACCAGGACTGAACCAGGACTGAACCAGGACTGAACCAGGACTGAACCAGGACTGAACCAGGACTGAACCAGGACTGAACCAGGACTGAACCAGGACTAAACCAGGACTAAACCAGGACTAAGGCAGGTTTATTTGTACAGCACAAAGTAATTCAAAGTGCTTTACAGAATAAGAAAGACGTTAAAATCAAAAAAACAAAAAATCAGAACATAAATAATCATCATAAAATGAACATTAAAAGAGAAGAGTGCAGAATAAAAACCTTTCAGTCAGGACTAAACCAGGACTAAACCAGGGAGAGTCTCTCTACACATGGCTGAATCTCAATGGGTGAGTAAAACGTTTAATTTATTTTTTGTTTATTTGACTATGCAAAACTATACACTTGCAATACATTGTACTTGACAGGAGGTTTCACTTTTCTCAAAGCAACAGCATTTTAAAATCCCCTCAGACCAGTTTGTCGACTTCTTCTACCATCTTATTTTCTAGGCTGGCGTTTTATTAGCAGGAATCCGACTGGGCAGCATGCTCCGAGAAGTAGGCTATGCAGTAAATGTGGTAGCAAACCTGGCATCCCCCAAGTCTTCAGGCACGCCCCCTTTTAAATTTATATCTTGTAATTACAGAGTAGGGTTGGCGAATGCATGCAAATCACCACTCTTCTTCTCTCTAAACCTTGACTTCCCCATTGCTGATGCATCTATGGAACTTCTTCCAGTGACTACTACGATTGCAAATTGTGAGATACAAAGGATTAAATAAAAACTGCTTCTGTCCTTAATTATAAGATTGGAATCCAGATGTTTATGTTTGCATTGCAAGATGGGGTAATGCCTTGGTCAAATTTTGCAGTCTCGTAGTCCCTCAAATTGCGCCTTCTAGTTCTCAGTTATCCTTATTTTTGGTCATTTCGATTTGCTGTTTATATACATGTATTTTTTTAAAGTAGTGTATGTTTTGTTTTAATTGCATCGTAGAGTTGCTGCCTATTTCTCTCCTAGCTTTTCTTTCTTTACAGTAACAAGGCGTCTACAAATGACTGTCTGAGTGATTGAGATACCAGTTGGTGTAGAGTTTATAGTGATGTGCTTTTGTGCCCCAGGACCGTCTCGCGCCCCTCTCTGTGTCTAATGACGACCCCATGGTGACCCTCAGCTGTTCTCTCACAGCTCTCCTTCATTGAGCACGTCAGGGAAAGCTCCAGAGCAATTGTGGAAGTTTGTTTGGAGGCGGGGCCAATGTCATTCATGTATTAGCATATACTGGAAGAGCTTACTCATCGGGGTGCTCTATGTAGTTTGTTGACATAGTTTTTGAATTAGCTAACATGTGATGATAATAAATATGTTTAGCATGCACATTTTGCCTTGAATTACAAAAAATGATTAAGGTCTGTGAACAGCAGCATAAAAGTAATCAACTATATTTTGAAAACGAATAGAGATATCAATATAAATGTCTCTTTTCAACAATAACAAAAGTAACAGCACACATTTGTTGATATTCAGATGAGATATTTTGTGCATTTCTTGTTCCTAGTTGGCATATAAAAAGGTCATGATAACAAATTTTGAAGTCCGATATATTGTTAAAGAAAATATAGACGATAAACAATAATACTGAAACAAATTTATACCACAGACACAATAACCCTAAAGTAGAATTATCCCCAAAAAACTAATCTAAATGTACAATATGGTTAAACAACCCGACCTACAATAAATAAATAGCAGAATGAAACACTGTAGTTGTTAGTTTGTATCTACAGAGAGTCGTAGAAGTTATTTAGTCCACCCAATTCAGCTCAAATCTTATTATAGTACAGAAAAATAACCCAAAAAATCTCCATTAGTACAAAGAAAAAGTACCCATGCTAAATATTGACCCCCAAAAATTATTGTTCCATCTGTTATGTATTGAACAATAAGTAAATATAGTAATTATCGTGACAGGCCTAGGTGCAAGCAGTAACTCAAATCGCACATATTCATAACATGTGCATATTTTCAAAGAAGTAAGACGGTTGCTCCAGTTGATTCATTTTCCCTTTTCTGTTTCCTCCAGTATGGCGCTGAGTTTCGGCGCTTCTCGGTCGACCGCCTTAAACCAGGCAAATTTGAGGAGTTTTACAAACTCATCCTGCACATCCACCGCATTGCCAACATGGAGGTGATGCTCTGCTACGCTGATATCCACGGAGACCTGCTGCCCATCAACAACGACGACAACTTCTGTAAGGCGGTGTCCACGGCCCACCCACTGCTCAGGGTCTTCATCCAGAGACAAGGTAGGACACAAAATATGTCTCGATATCGCAGCTGAACAAAACTAATATTTGTTGAGACAGTTTGTTGTGGGTAAATATATTCACACACATGGGATGACAGTGTGAACATACTTTCCGTGCCAGTCCCAAACCTCAAAAATTTGAAAGGGAATATCTGAACTAAAGGTAATTACTCAGAGCTTCCAGATTACACGATTGTAATGATGTGTGATAAAGCAATTAAGTCAGTGTGGGTTGAAGAATGTATGAGTTACAATTAAAGACAAGCAGGAAAAAATTGTGAATGCCGCGATATTTTATTTGAATAGTAATTAGACTATTAGGCAACACCAATTAGACAATTAGACAAGCAAAACTGAAATCCAACCCTGTGTACTGTATGTCTTTAGTCATGATAGGACTAAAAAAACAATGACAAGCTAATATGCAATGCAGCTGCTTTAATGATAGTAAGAAGAAGAATATTTTTGTATTTCTTATGAACAGCAGTTTATTTCCATTTACAAACCCAGCTATTAAACTAACAATTTGCTCTTCATGTTATACTTACATGTACAGGTTGTAATTTTGTTGACTTAAGTTGCCCTCGTCTAATTACGTTTCTCTTCCTGCTTTGAGAACTCCAGGCTAATTTCTGTTTACTTGATGCTAGCCTTCCACTGTATATGTGTTCTCTTACTGGCTCAGTCTCCCTGGGTCTGTCTCTGTCTGCCTGGCTAAACCCTGTCTTATCCAAAGGAAAAGCTTGGAGGCAGAAGCACTCACTATGCACGTATTGGCCACTAGTAGCAGCCCCATAGAAATCAGGTCATTGAGCAGGGCCTGTATCCCAGCATACCAGACATTACTGCCAGACAAAAGAGGGTCTCCTCACTGGGCTCGGTGTGCTGCTGTGTGTGTGTGTGTGTGTGTGTGTGTGTGTGTGTGTGTGTGTGTGTGTGTGTCTGCGCAAAGACAACATCACATTGGACCCTGAATTGGAAGCGGGCCGAGTTTAGCCCTCTTTCATTGATCCAAACTCTGGAGTGGGTCTTGACAGCTCGCCAAGCAGCCAGCGAGGAGCATACAAATGAATCAATCACATTCACATCTATTCATGCCCCAATCCCTCCAGGAATGTCCTGCGGTGGGGCCTTTAATTAACATGTACACGCCAAAGTATTGTTTTAATTGTCGGCGAATGGTCCAAGCGCTCAGGCTGGCCACAGTGTAGACTTCTATTCATGCAACAGAGTGTGTTTAGGGGGCCCATGGAGATTTGTACATTTCGTTTTTTGTTCAATAGTCCAACTTGTTCCACTGTACTTCTTATTTAAGGGGAAAAGCCAAACAAAACTGTTTTTCTTGTTGCTGTCGTTATTTTCCAAAATAGTATGTCTTGTCTGGTGACTCTGGCCAATTTAATTTGATTGAAATTACAAAGAGCTGTGCTACATTTAGTGAATATTAATCATGGTCTTAATTTGAATAGAAAGATTAAAAATTTCATGACATTATTATTATTTCATTACAATGTAATGTGATTACATTATAAAAGGAATAGCATAAATTACCATTACTCGAATTGATGCTTTTGTCTCTAGATGTATTTAAACACCTGTATTGGACCAGATGTTGTCCAGTGTGTCTTGTAAAGTTTGGGTTACATGTAATGTATGAAAAGTGCTTTCATCAAGCTTTATTTATTCAAGTTGTATTTGATTATGTAAACTAGTAGTATTATGAATATTTGGCACAGAGCTTTGTTTGCTTGTGAATTTTTTTCCCAAGTTAATCATGAGATTTTACACACCACTACAGGCTGTGGACTTGTATTTATGCTGTAACTTGCCTCTGCTCCTGTCACTTCTTGCTGAGTTCTCCAAGTGTATTTCTGTCTTCTCTTTTTCCCACATCTTTTAAGAGCCTACACTTTTTATGATTTTTGGCTTTTGCTGTGAAACATTTGACCAGTGATGTTTGAATACCTTTTGGACCTTAATTTAGCCCAATAATGCAGTTTGGTAGGAAGCTCCAGACCAGACCAGTCACCTAATCCTTAGTCACATATACACCTGATCAGGATTAAACCAGGTTCTAGCCACATAAAGTCTATCAGTAAATCCAGTTAAACCAGGACTAAACCAAGGCTAAAAAGCAGAGCTAAACCAGGACTAAAGGTGCGTTCACACTTAGGCATAGACCACATCAAAAACAAGACTACACTGAAACTAAACCTGGACTAGAACAGGCTTTAAATCAAGACTAGAACAGGATCAATCCAAGTCTAAATCAGGACTAAACTGGGCTCAAACTAGGACCAAATCATGATAAAACTGAACTCACCCTAAAAAGACAGACTGGGATTGAACCGGGACTAAACCAGGACTAAACCAGAACCTACAAATGGAAAATCTCTCCATAGTTCAAAAGGATACAGGACTCAACCAAGATTGGGCCAAGAAAACTAAACCAAGGCTAGACCAGGACTAAGAATAAACTTGCAGTAGTAGTATAAACATGGTGCTGACATGGCGCTGGTTTCAGGAATGTGCAGTGTTGTTACCGATGCTGTTGTGAGTCTGGGCATCTTCAGTTGTAAAAGAGCTCTATTGTTGGACATAACACAAAGAGGAGAGTGTGACTACCTCCGCGGTCAGATAAGTTGTACTATGATTGCGCTACAGGGATGACGGCATGTGTGGACTAATGACTGTGTTTGCCGGTACCAGTCTGTCAGCAGAAAGCGCTCATTGCTACTGTATGTCCTGTGACTGGGAACAGAGACCACCCCAGGTTCAAAGAAAAGGGGGTTCACTGTGACTCATTCTTTTATAGAGGACCTGAACAAAACTGTCCATTCAGATGAGAAAATAGATGTTTAACCAGACAACTCAGATGTAAGGTATTTGATGCCATCCTGCAAAATGCTTCTTTTATGCCAGTTCAGGTCCCATGATTGATTAGGGAATTTTTAGTTAACAATGTCCTATTTTAGAAGCATTTGTAAAGAAGTAAAAGTATCTCAAACCATCATCGTATTGTTAGTTGTTGCTTACTGCCACTCCACCAATCTCTCTAAAATTTACAAAGGATTCGGCAGCTGGTTTCTGTAAACGTTATCTAGGCTGGTCACAGTCACACATTTTGAGGGGAGATGTATTGTTCCAGAAAATAACTCTAGAGCCTATTATATAATGCCACTGTCACAATAACCCTCACTCAGGTAGGAAAGTATTTTCTAAATGTACGAATAGTTAGCAAATTACAAAGAATAAAAACAAGAATGAAACACTTTAGTACTACTGGTAATTGGACATAGAAGTCAACTTATTCAACCCTCTACAGCTCTACCACTACAAAAAAATCCTCTCTATTGCAAAGAAAAAGTAAACGGCTATAGTTTATTGAAGGATAATTTGATATTGTGGCAGTCCCAAGTTATGCCTAATAATGTCCAATGATATTTTCTTACAAAACCACTGCCTGAGAAATGCACCGTAACAGGGAGAGCAATTACTTTTATGAATTATGTAAAATATTGCTCCATCCAGCCTGTAAAGTTGTTACTACATACTTTGTGTTCGTGCTTGTTGCACACTTGCTCTGAAACTTCATCTCAAACAAACGACAATAGCTTTTCTAGCATGTGTCTTTGTACCTGACAGTCCAGCCTTCAGGCCCGGTTCATTTTTGTTGTGGGGATGAGTGGAGCGCGTGCAGCCGTTGTGATAATGGTGCGATGATGTTACTCCCTCTGGGCCCAAGGAGGCAACCGCTATATTTGTGGTTTAGCGCCAACAATGGGCCAGAAAAACATGAAAAGATTCAGGTGAAGAGATGTAAAAGAATGTCCTTACCAAAGATAAAGCAAGTGTCTGTTATTAAGAAGTTTAGTGGATGAACAGGAGAAGCTTAAAGACAATATTTACATTTATTGCATTATTTAAATAGTAACTAGCAAAAAGTGATTCATCTAAGTGGTAGTAGTTGTTCACATTCAAATTAGGGATAGGACAATTAACAATAATAGAGTTTATGGCGATAAAAAGAGTAGATAATAATAGTTCATGGCATATTTTGTATAATCGTGTATGTCAGTTAGTAGTGTTTGTCCACTGATCCAAAGGTTGGCGGTTCGAATCCCACTCTTGACATAAACATCATTGGTTGAGCGGTGCGATTCTAGGCCCCACAGATTCATGCTTTTGTTGTGTCCTTGGGTAAGACACTTAACCAGTGTCTGCGTACACTGGTGTATGAATGTGTGTGTGAACGGATGAGTGGTTCCTTGATGTAAAGCGCTTTGATGCCTTCAAGGAAAAGCGCTATATAAAAATGTGACCTGTGTGTGAAGGATGAGTGGTTCCTTGATGTAAAGCGCTTTGATGCCTTCAAGGAAAAGCGCTATATAAAAATGTGACCAGTTTCCATGTCTTCTTCTAGATCATTGTTGTTTTCACTTATAACAAAGTACATTTCTGTATTAGTTTGAATTTCATGAACAGATTCCATGTTTAAACAACTATTGATATTGAAAACATTTTTAACTGTCAGCAATTGTAATAATAAATATTTTGATATTTTTGTTAATCGCAGTTAGTTTGGTTGTGATAATTGGGACAAAAATTTCTATATTGTCCCTTGCTTAAAACAGCAATTCAATGTTCTTATTCTGCATCAAACTGAAAACAACATACAGTGTGGAATGTATAGTACTTCTGTCTGTAACTAAAACCATTTTAAATTACTGACTTTATAAACTAGGTTATATCAACAGGTTAAGCAGAAGAACAGCCGTCTGCAAACATTTACCAGAAGAAACGTTTAGGTTATTGACTTGTGGCTAAATATGAACTGGCACGTGCAGCTTGCATTAGTGAGTGCATTTTGCATGTTTGTGCCTGTTTGGACTGGGTTTTAGAGACTTTTAGAAATTAATAATTGTTACTCTGGTATTAAGACATCCTTGAAAACCTGAAGACATGGAAAACTGTATTGTGTGCGGTACAATAACTTTCAAGCAAACCTCCAAAACAGTTGTAAAAACTGGGGGAGGGTCCCGGGACGGCTCCAGTGTTCTTTCTGCACAGTGGTGGGGGGGAGGGGCGTGCGAGTGATGGGAAGAAACTGGATTGCTTCAAAAGGCTGCCGTTGAAGAAGGCAAGCCCTGTGTAACGGGACGGGCCTGTCTCGTCCGGTGTGGGAGGGGGATTGTAGGAGCTCGCTCAAGTGTAGTCAACTATGATTGATGTATAATAAGGTCACATGCTCTGTTTTAGAGACTCGAGTCATTGTATTAGTTCATAGAAAAGGGATATTGAAGGTTTCCTGTGGTGGAGTTCATGTTTATGTATTTAGAACAATTTATTTGGCATGGTGTGCAAGATGTAAGTTGAAAATCACAAGTACTTATCTAGTTTTTAGTAATATCTATGAACTTAAAAAT
The DNA here is from genome assembly GCA_000787095.1 of Periophthalmodon schlosseri. Taxonomy (NCBI): domain Eukaryota; kingdom Metazoa; phylum Chordata; class Actinopteri; order Gobiiformes; family Gobiidae; genus Periophthalmodon; species Periophthalmodon schlosseri. The sequence goes on from KN476293.1 coordinate 384,149, forward strand.
TAAATAAATGGTAATACACACACAGTCAAAAGTATGTGCTGCAGCTGTTTCATAACTGCTTGCAATGAGAGTCCAAACTATTCATCATTCATTCAAATCTATAGTTGTAAAAATGTAAATATCTACTGAATGTTATAGTAAGCAAATTACTTCTCTCTCAATGTACCATTATCTGTAACAGTTAAAGCACTGTTTTTGCAATTTTAAAAAACAGCATTAGAGCTGAGAATTGTATTATTTTTGAATGTTTTTGTATGTAATTAGACTAATAAGCAGCTGGAACAATTATTGTCCTGGCATAATATAATAATGTTTTTAAAGCTGAAATTTGTTTTTGTAGACCGTGTCAGTGTCTAGATCACAGACTAAACTGAGCAAAGAGCAGTTTGTTTGTCAAAGGGATAAAAGTTTAAACAAAAACGAGATAGGCCAAGGTCGGGCGGCCTGTCTGACTTCATATGGAGCACGCCGGGTATCAGGGCCTCTACACCTGTGAAAACTACAGCACCAAACACAGGCACCGGCCAAGCTAAAGAGAGGTGGAGATGAGATCGACAGCAACAGCCACAGTGTAACAGCTATCACAATCAAGTAGAGGTTTGTGCTGGGCTCAAGTCATGAGATCAAAGAAACTGAGGAATAAAACAACGGCCATTATTGAACAAGAGATTGACACCTCCCTGTAGTTTAGCTCTTCAAATATTTAGTCTGAAAACATTTTTTTTAACATAGGCTGTATTAATTGTCTACTTTTTGCATTATTTTGTCATTTCTCTTTTTCTTTTTTACTTTTTACTCATTTTTAGTTTTGGTTTGAGTGTACAGGAATGTAATAACACACTAATGACACATATGTACCCCATATGTACCCCATATGTACCCAATAGGCCAAAAGTAGTTTTCACCAATGGTCCATGTCACCAGTTGCTATAACAGTGCTTTTCACACTTCAGATTTAGTCTACATTTTATAATTTGTTATCTCATGATACTAATGAGTCCAGCTTACAGCAAACTTGAATCAACCAGTACGTTGCATTACTGTAAACAAATGTTGAAAATAGTTAGAGGAACATTATGTACTCTACAAAGATTAAAATGTCATTTGAATCACATCATGAAATCTTAAACCAGTAAACCAAATACCAATACCAACAAAATGCCAATGATGATAGTCAACAGTAAATAACAAAAGGGAGTTGTGCGAGGCTGTGCTCCCATCATGCAGGCTGCACGTCAGATCTGCTGGAATGAGGATGTCAGATCTTGCATCTTGCACTGCTGGTATTCAGTTTAATAACCCTCTGGTCGTGTTGTCCTCATCAGTTCTTTATAAATGGCTTTCAAAGCTGAAGGTTGGCACAAGTTAGAGCGAAACAGTGGATCTTTTTAAATCCAGTGTTTGGGAGTAAATCAGCTTTGAACAGTAAATCAGGGGATAAAGGGACTGAGCTAATTATTGAAATGGCTGTGTGACTTGTCGACATGGATCAAATACATTGGGGCCACAGATTTTAAAAGGAGAGCTAGCATGACTAAGCTCTAACACTTTGACATCTGCCACTCGATCCCATGCACCCTTTGGCCAGAGAACTGAGGCCAGATGTGGAGATATGGGCTTCCTGCAGCAGCCACAAAAGCCCAAGTTAAACAGGGTGTATCTGATAGGCTGCATCCCTAAAGCAACTTGAATTACAGAAGATATGATTTATCTATGATAATTGCAAAGTATTTAGTTTTGGTACCCTGCAATTACATGTTAGTATGCGGTTAATTCTTGGTTAGGATATAGTGACGGCAGTCTTGGATTATTTAGCTGCAGGTGATCATAAAGCAATATTATGTGCTAGTCCCAAGTCTGGATAAAAATAGAGAGGGGTGCTTAAAGGCACAGTATCAGTTTCTGGAAGTGGAACGTCATCTGCATGGAAATGGAAATGGAAAGTTAAACCATACTTCGGAACATTCTCCATGGAGGTAGAAGATTTATGCCATACTGTGATGGCCAAAGGAAAAACATTTCCATGGAAACAAGCAGACAAGCAGGTGGAGGTCCTCCTACAGGCCAAATAAGAGTCAGGTTTGTGGAGATGCAAGCCCACTCACAGTAAGGACGTTTTTCAGTGTAATAATAAAAAAAAAACAAAATGAAAAAAAAACATGCTTTTATTTTAGTTTCCTTTTGGCCTAAAAACTTGAGCAGTGAGTCTTTAAGGAAGGGCATCTGTCATAAATATTTTGCCACTTTGGCCATTAATATGACCCCATATTTTTTATTTGCTTTATTAACTACTATTCTCTGCTTTGTTCCTACTTTGTACCTACCTTGTCAAGACCTGCTCATCCAACTATACTGTTCTAGAATGTGCATCGCGTGTTAGCCATGTTTTTTCACAATTTACAAAACATCTTTATGGACTAAATTTAGAAACTGTGCACCTCATCTCGCCAGTGCCAGCCATGCAGCACAACCCGTCTGTAACATCACCTTGGTCTGGAATCAAGAATGCTTTTGTTTTAGATGTGCGCACAGACCGATCCTCATTCTTTTCACATTAGAATTTCACTTTGAGCCGTGAGTCAGTTGTGAAGGCCAGAGGAGCAGAAACCACAGCAGACAGTGGGGAGTCGGGGTGACATGGTTAAGACCGTCAGGCTGAATGTGGAGGAAATGGGAGGATTTGAATACTTCTTGGTTCATGTTTTGGTTCTGAGGCAGCTGTTTTCTCATCACTGTCTCCTCCTCTAACAAAAACTAGGAATAACTCATTGCAATGTACAATAGAAGCCCGTAAAAGAGTTTATTAGATTGCTTTAAAAGATACCTTGACACATTTGGGTCACAGAGCTTCATGAGAAATCTAGGCTTTGCTGACGCCTCTGACAATAGTGTAACTGTATACTCGGGTGATTTTACGTTTTAAGCGCCAGAAGGAAACTTTATATTGGAATTGTATCTTTTTAGAAAACGATAACAGTTGAACTTCTAAATGAGTAAATATTTTTCCCTACCTGGGATATAATATTTCTTCAGAATGTACATTATTTTAATAGGATTTGTTGTAATATCAGTATTCGCTGTCCTGTAGTATTTAATGATATTAGCAATTGTTAGATTTCAGACTAAAAAAATTATCTTATGTTCTAGACACAGACAAGAGCCAGTTTTCCTGACTGATTACATACAGAGATTTCATGGTAAACTGGTAAATGGTCACATTTTTATATAGCGCTTTTCCACCTTCAAGGCACTCAAGGCGCTTTACATCAACACACACATTCATACACAAGTGTACACAGACACTGGGTTCAAGGTGGTTTAAGTGTCTTGCCCAAGGACACAACGACAGCATTCATCTGTGGGAGCTAGAATTGCATCGCCAACCTGTGGGTCTGTGGATCTGACCGCTCAAACAATGATGTTTATGTCGAGAGCGGGATTCGAACCTTCAACCTTAGGATCAGTGGACAAACACTCCACCAACTCCAACTGAACTAATGTCAAAAGAATTATCCAGAAGCATAAGGATATTGACAATAGTATTTTTACCTGCCCCTCATCTCCACTCAATATAGATCTCAATAATGGTGTCATGTGATCTGAATATCCAACAAGACTTATACCCAGGTAATATATTAACAATATTTGCACTAGAGCTGCAGTCGACAGGAATAATTCTTGGTTGACTAAAGCCGTGTCCTGCTGATCGATTAGTCAACTATAAAGGGGCATGGCAAAAGCTCTCAAAACTATTACGTATCTCTATGTATCTGATCCAAACTGCACTCAGAAGACTATATCTGCACCGGAGTTCATGCAAAAACTACTATTTATGCAGAAAAAAGTACTAGGAAACAATGTACTTAATAAAGACAGATTAAACTTGCCAATCATGAGTTTAATATTATTATATATAAATTCTATCTCACTCACTCACTAACTTCTTCTGTCTGCTGTCTGATATAAGTCCTTATAATCCATATAAAACAGTAAACTAATACACATTTTGGTTGACTAAGACCTCATCGAGCTAAAGGCCTACACCCCTATTTTGAACTTCCCCAAAACTTCCCCCCTCTATACTTCAACCCTGTTTGATGAACAGAGCATTTTCCCACCTGTGCCTCTCCTGTCATCCCAAATAAACCGTGACTGTATTGGGAAATGCCTCTTCCTGTAAATTGTAAATCTGTGGACTGGTGTGTGTGGGATGGGCTTGTCCATAAACCTTCTGTGTGGCCCTTTCTCGCTACGTCTCGTAACAATGGCTGCTGCAGTTAAACATGATGGAGGAGCACGATGCCTCCCTGGATACGGACCTGGCAACAGTAACCGTGTCCGAAAGGAAGCGCTCCGTCTTTGTTTCTGTCGCTGCTAAGGCCCTGAACTCACAGCAGCAGCCGCAATGATAAGGCTGTAAATCTTGTCACCCATTAGACTAAATAGATACAAATTACAAATAAAACACGTAAGATTTTGATATTGATTTTTAAATTTGATGTGTCAAATTTTAGTTGGTGCAAGTGTCAAACAGTTGGCAAAACAGTAGTTGGTATGTGCAGCCTTTTGAATTTTGACAAAGAATGAGAAGGAATGTATGAACCAATTATGTCTTTAAATAACCACAACACTGGAATAATACAATGTTTTCAACACGTGTCAACATGTTACATTGTTGACGTTTTTATGGACCCATTTAATTCTAACTTGACAAGATACACCTGTAGGTTCTGGCCTCTTGCAGTTTGAACTGTGTGCATTAAATTATAGTGAACACACAGAATGTATGTTTTGATTACGATGGCACTGGTTTTGGCACCATGTTTTGCTGGCAGACTCCTACATGTAACCCCCCCCGTCCCTGTGTCCCCTGTTTGGGAGGGGACTGTTAGACATTTAATTAAGCTCTTGTAGGGGTATGTTGTGTTTGGCTGTCCAATATTGGTGTTTGTGTTTTCAAAGGCTCTGCTCTCATTTTGGTTTACGACCCCACTTTGAACTGTGGCCACTCCCCTAACAATGAAGTTTCCAGACCGCAGTGTCTGCACCATACGGCATGTGACTGCCTTGTGTCTTAAGGGGAACCTAAGCTGACTTGTATTCAAATTCACAAAAGTTCTTGTTTATATTTATGCCTAAATTACTCCCTCATTTGTTCCAAACTTTCACTTAGAGACTGCATGTGTTTTGCTGGTATTAATCTATTTATAAGTCTGTAGAGATTGTTGTGATGATGTAGTCAGTACTTTTGGAACAAACAAACAACTTCCCCAGTCACCAGTGCGTTGGCCCCTCCTAAGCAGCAGCAGTAACCTTCAAAGAGATAAATGCATGACCAAAATACTGTTTTCTGCTCGTCTGGTTTGTGACATCATGGCTCCATCACTATTTAAATGTTACATAACTATTGATTTGAATCTTATTGTATTGATTGAACCAGAACTGTAGAGATTTTCCAATGATTATGTTACGCTGCTGCAAGGAAAAGCTGCAACTAACAATTATTTTAGTTGTTGACAGTGTTGTAGTCATTGATTTCCTAATGTATTTTTTAACAAATAAAAGTTGAAATATGTTGAGCGAAGGCTTCTTCTATTCTCAGTCATAGAGAATATCTATGACTGAAGTGTGATATTGATGAAAATCTGAAATCTTTTTTGACGTAGTGCAGTTTGGTAAACTTCGCTTAGTAGTCCATTTACACAGTGGCTTTCTTGGTCACCAGTTATTTGATTATGACAGAAGAACCTCTGCACATTTAGAGCCACAAACCCTGTCTATTCCAGATGCTGGGATCGTACCAGGTCAGCTATAACGACTGCCCTGTTAGAGGTGTTTTTCTTACAACAATAAAAGCAAGAGTGGCCCGTCAAGAGAGAAAGCAGTGGAAAATTCCCATGTCAAGTTTAGAAACTGTCCACAAGCTAAGTGAAGGAGCAGGGTGAGGATTTGGGGTTAGAGGGAGCTGGTTAACATGGCGCTGGGTGGGCGTCCTTGGCTTTTTGAGGGAGGAGCAGCTGCTTTGTGCAAAAAAACATAGGCCTACTGGAACTGCTCACTGTATTTCCCCCTAATTACAGCTCCGGGGGGAGGACAGGGCCAAGCCTGCTCTGAGTGTGCAGCATTGGGAGTACGTAAGACTAGAGCAAGTTCAAGCAAGGGATTTGTATTCTCCTGAGGAAATCCTAATTTACCTCACTTATATATTTAGGGTGGATTTACTGTAAGCTTTGTCTCACTCATTTTGTTGTAATGTGGTTGTGTGCCTAAAATCTCTAAAACCAACTTAACACAATACAATAAAAGAACAGTGGGAGTCTTCATGTCTTTGGGCATGATAAATACATGTCTAAATTGATATGAGATTAGCTGGCTATAAGTAGCTTCAACATTCAAAACTGGGGCGCACCATGTTGGGATGGTTAGTATAAATAAAATTGTGATTGTCATAGTCTGAGGGACTTCTGTTGGCGCAAAAGACTGTATTTTTTACCTTTATGCTCATTTTCAAGCATGTTTTTCTGTATTTTAGCTAAACAGATGACAATATAATCCCCCTTTACTGTTGACGGGGATAAAATTGGTCAAAGATGGGGACATCTGCGACATTTCTGGTATAAAACGGACAAATCAATAGTTTTGGGTAAATCTACGGGGACATGGGACCCAGGTCTCAAAACTGTCCCGGGCTAATATGGACATGTGGTCACCCTAAGCTTAAATCTACCATAAATAACCTGTTAAGTCTTATGATGTGCCCCAAAGCAGGCAGTTGATAAAAAAATAATAGATTTGTTTGTGCTCAACTTATAGGTTTCTATACAGTACAATATTATGTAGTTATTGTCGACTTGATGACTACAAAGGATCCACTGATGTATCTCTCAGCTGCTCTGTAGACACTAGCCATTGGCAACTAGCTATGTTTGCTAACTCCTGCTAAGTCATGATAAACAACAATAAACATCTGCTGTTATTATTAGCTGTACCGCCTAAAGCTTTCTTGACTTCACATCTCAACATGAACTAAAAGGCCTCACTGTGAACTGTTAACACACAGACTATATTCAGCCAATCTTAAAGCCGTTTGAATGATTTATTTCCCTGTGTTGACCCTGGTCAGCAGTTCATGGTCCCCGGGGCAAGAAACATGCAGAACCAACTCTTTTTAACTTGAAAGCAGATATGGCTCTATTAGAAATCCCCTCTATCGGTCTAGACAGTGCGGTTTACTGTGAATGGCAATGTTTTGTCCTCTTCATGCTCTCTGGACAGTTCAACTTTAGACCCGCTCAATTGGGGAATTCCTCTGTTCATGTGCTACAAAAACGTATGTCACATGACCAATTAGAGCAAAAGTTTAGTGAGGTGTGGAAAAAGCTGTTAATTAGGAGTGCTTAAAGTCTGGGAGTTTGTTTTGAATTTTTTGTAATGAATCCATCCAGTCACTCAGTTAAAGAATGAATTATTAGCCTACTTTAAATATATATTTTTTATGCGTTCCTATCCGAACTACAAGATATTTGAAAAATAAAAATAAACATTGTATCTTAGCCAAAATTGTCATATTTTGATCTAAATAAAGATTTTCTTAAGGCCTGTTTACTCGTTCTGTCCCTTGTGGTCGCACCGTTGACAAAATCCACAACCACTTTAGACTTTTTACCACTTATTTTGACTCCAGAAGTGAGACTAAACATGATGCTTGTTTGTAGCTGAGCACTGGAGGAATCAAAGGAACAATTGTGGCTGTATAAAAACCCCAGTGTAAGCATATATAGGTCACAAGGCTAAAACAATGACACAAGCTGTCAGCCCCTTCGCCATTGTATGGCATTGTTCTTATTACACGCACTGCACAGCTTTAATTGGCTGAAGCCGAGTTACAAATGGTCACGGTTGGCTGTCACATATTACCAGTTTAGTCATCAGAGGTCTTATGCAAGTTGTGTCTTTTGTTATGATTACCATGCGTTAGTCTAGTCATGAAACACAACAAGAAGATGCATGTCCCTAATTCGTCCAGGAGTGGTCCAAGGTAGTAAAGGTTTCAAAGGTAGTTATCTGGACACTGTTAATGATAGGAATCTGATTTACTCTAGAAACATACAGATGCATAAAAGGTCAAGATATTCCCATGGATATTTTCATAATCATTTTTGTTATATTATATGAAGTTAAATTGTTTCACCATCTGCTTTAATTTGGTGTTTGAAACATGGCCTTTGATGTTCTAATGTTATCTTTTCATTACATCTACTAAGTGGACTTTTACCTTGAGCCCCCATGCTGTTGAAATATGTTTTAATAAAGGTGAGTCATACAGACCATCTTTGTGTGAGAAGATGCTGGCCTTTGTCCCACCCCTCACCACCACCAAGCTCTGTCCAAAACCACACAGGATTGTGGGTAAAAATCAGGCAAAGTCAGCAGTTCACCATTTTGGAGAGGAAGGAAAGCGAATGGAGGAGGGGAGGAGTGGTTGTTGTCCTGATATGAGTTGCACATTAGAACAATAGAGACTGACAGCTCATAGAGGCGATGGAGCAGAGAAAAAGCAGGAAGAACCAAGGATATGTGTCACAACTCTCAGGAAGCCCAGTGGTTGTGTAAGGCAGGCGGTTGTATTCAGGTGCAGGGAGCCGGAGATCCAGAGCATGTCTGAACCTGTGGAAACCAGTGAGCAGTGACGAAGCCCTAACCTGAGAAGAGGCGTGTTTTTGACCACTGTTGTTGACTGAGAAAGAGGTCATGAACTTGGTTATAATGCAGATGTTTGCAGCTGGTGCAAATGCATCGCTTTTCAGTGATGTAATTAGAATATTTTGGGGCTGTCTAACTTATTAAACTATAAGGATGAAAACTGGCAAAAATGTAATTGGATTTGTTTTGTCAAATTTAATAAACCCCTTTTTGTTTCATGGTTTCAGGATGAAGTAGTAGCAAGTTAACATTTCTTTATTAGTATTATAACAAGCAGTATATACAGAAGAAATTATAATGCTCACTACTGGCATAATGTGATAAGTTCAGTGCCTTCACACTTTGAATCCCTTTACACTTTGAAGACCTCTCGGCCTCACAAAGTCATGGCTTATTTTTCTTTCTCATGTGTAGAAGGTCTCCTGAGATGACTCCAAAATGGAGGATCACTTTTCCGTAACTCTCTCTCTCAGTAAGACACCTATGCATTCATTCATTCTTCTATTTTTGCTGTTTTAAACCTATAATTATGGCATTTTGATCCAGCTCTGCATTTGTCCCGGGGTTTTGTCCAGTTGTTTACGATAGGAAGTTGTCTGGTTTCTTGGCCTCTCTCATTTCCTCGGCTTCTTCCTCAGTGTTTTGTGTCTCAGTCGTGTGTGACAGCTCCAGGCACGGGCTCCTTAATCCCGTCAGTCTGTTTGTTGTCTGTCACCTGCAACTGATGGAAGATTATGGAGTGACCTGCAAGACCTGAGCTTAGATTTGCACCAGCTAGTTTAAAAGGGCAAATACAAGCTCCTACAGAATAGAAAAGTTGAAGTGTGCACCTCGTTTTCTGTCTGGAGACAAGATGGTCTGGTGACGGATTCTTCAGATTATTATTTATTTTTTTTATCCTTTCAAGACCAAATTTTGTTTGTTTTGTGTCTGTATTTGGATAGGTTTAGCAAGCAAACACTGGATTGGATGAAATGTATTTAAAGAAGACATATTGTGCTTGTGTCTTCTATATAGTTATATGACACCTGTGGATCATTATGTTATAATTTGCACATTTTAAATCGCAATATTGATCGAAAACAACTTAATAAATTTGGTGACGCTACCGAATCCTCCACGTTTCACCCATCAAGAAGGAAGTACAGAGCTGGACGTTTGCCGGAGGTGGTGAAAATGTGGCGTCTGAAAAGTCAATTTCGCATAATAAGTCTGCTTTAAAATGAAAAAGTGCCACCCACAGCACCAGTAACTATTTCTTAGCTTAATTATATACACTGATAGTCTTTGCTCATTTAATTTAACATTGACTAACTGAGCCACTTGGGAGCTGAGAATTTCAGCCTGGGGCCCATAAAACATAGTGTGTTGACGTATAAAGACTAGAACTGACTGGAAATTGCTCAGATCGTGTTTAGGTTTGTTCATGGAGTGTGGCTGTTTATACAACTGATATAATAACAAGCACTGAATCTGTTAAAATTGAAGTTATATGGAGACAGTCGTTGAGGAATTGAAGTATGTTTATCTTGAAATGACACAAAATCTTATAAGCCTTTTAAGATTAACTGTTACACCGCATTCAACCTCCCCCAGACCCACTTTTGAGTCACAACGTACCAGAATCTATTACTACTATTACTCATGTTTCTCATAAGTGACTGTATTATTTATCAGAGTCTGTTTTTTATTTTATTCATCAGATTCTATACACTGTAACTGACTCTTGTTGCGCTCAGGTGAGGGCCCACGTGCACAAACAGAAGGTCAGACAGGTGGCAACGGCTCAAGTCCAAGTCTACCTCCAGGATTTCCTCTGCTTCTCTTTTTCTGCCAAAACCATATGTTACATAATCTGAGGCTCTTTGCAGAACTGGGAAAGTTGAGGTGGGAAATATCACTGAGGAGCATTTGTGTCTGAGTGAGTTTTATTTTTGGGGTAATGCGCTGGAGAAATTGCCTGCTTTGTTGTTGTTGTTTTAAAATTGGATGCTGACCAACCCCATCTTGTGATAGTAAAAATACCATATTTTTCAGACCTTGACATGAACAATCTTCTATGCCAAGGATAAATACTTGGCAAACAGCATTCCAAAATGGTCTATGCATTTTTCTAGATCCAGCTATGCTAATTTCTATCTTGCATTGAAACAGAATGTAAAGTTTCCATTGACTTTCTCTGACTCTTAAACCTTTTGTGGGCAGTGTGCAGTGAACGTCTGGCCTGGTACCTGTGGACCAGATGGCAGTGAAAGGTTTTTGAAGCTTAAATCAACAGCATGTGGGCTCTGGTTTTGGGAACATGCACTTGAACTCCAGCAGAGACGCAGCTGTATTTAAAGCAAAACCAGTAGTAGTTAACAGCACATTAAAGGTTTGAACGCAGTCTATTGGCAGAAAAGAAAGGTTATCTACAAACACAAATGCCCAAATAATTAAGATGTCTCAACCTGCCAAATGATTACATCTGCATTTTAATTTCACAGTGGAGGTCCCGAGTTAGTTGCAGAATTATTTTGGGAGTCACGGCCAGAAACCCTTAGACATTTAACTATATATAAGATAAGATAATAGTGAATGTTCATATAGTATCCAAAAACATAATAAATTGATATCTTTCTCTTTCCCATAATGTTGGCCCACATTACGCTATCTTCTGATCTATGTTATAAAGTTGTTTCCTCATCACAAACATACCTGGAGTTGCATTTTGTTTCTTTCACACGTTTAACACACAAACCCTGCTGCTGAGTTCTTCTCTCACACAGAAAACACTCCACCTTGTGATGTCATGTGATAATACAGGAAGTGCTTCACTGTGTTTTTAAACTCCGTACAGCTTCGCTAGAATCATTTGGATGATTTCAGACCTGGAATTGTCAATCTCTACTGAACAAAAGGTTAAAGGTAGCTGTCGTCATGAAGCAGTAGTTTTCAAGTTATCACAAGGTGGAACAGAACATTTTGAGCTTTGGAGATGTAGACAGACTGATAATAAATTGTTACTCAAACATGTGTGAATGAAACAAAACACAACTCTAGGTATGTTTTTGAGGAGATAACAACATTATAACATATCTTAAAATAAAACATAAAACATTGTACGCATTCTTATTGGCACCATTTATTCATGCCTCACCAAAACCTTAGCACAATGAAGCAGACATGTGGATTAAGAGCAGTTCTTGAAACATCACAGCTGTTTTTGAAATGTTAAAGGAATGTTGAGCTGTCTCCTCCACTGACGTCCTCCTGCTCAACTCGTCTGTTACGTGTCAACCCCCCACACTCACAAAAGCACAGGTTAATCCCTTATGCAGGAGTCCTCTTTTGGTCTTAACCCCCGTGTCCCGACATGAATAAAGTTATGGAGCCGAGGGGTGGGCAGTACCTGTGTTCTCTCCCCACACCACAGTTAGTTTGTCTAACGTGTCCCAGATGTGCTCCCTGTATGGACCATGTGCACGATAGCAACTTCAGCAAAATGGTGAAAAGGAGTAGAGGGAGTTGAAGCCAAAGTGAATGTTTGAATTAGGATTTTTGGGGGGGCAAATAGTGGATCAAAATAGCAGTGGCAATATACAGTATAGTAGACCTACAGGGTAGTTTTATATATGTGTCTATTTTCTGAGTAGATGTGCAGAATCCCTATTTTTGCATAATCTTACAAGGTATTTTTGTCCATGCAACTGACAGATTCCTCAAATGTGCTTCCAAGCAGCAATAATAAGATTCATGTGCATTACCACCAGGAATCCTCTCACTAATGGGCCAGCTAACTTGATTTGAATTGGATTTAATTATTAGAAATACATTTGTACATTTGTAATAATTAGCAACTCTATACTCCTTGATATGTATATGACGTAGTTGTTTTTAGAAATTTCCCATAGTTTCTTTCCCAGACGTTGAGAGTCCAGCTGTGACCGTAACTACGTTCATTTACTGAGCTTGTCCAAATTTCCACTCGCTCTCTGGCCTGGCCTTGCCTCGAAGAATGTGAAATATGTTTGCACGTTTAAAAAAGACTTTATTCTGTCTGGATTATTTTTCCATGTTATTGCGAGCTGAATATTTTGGCAGTATTCATCTTCAAAACACACACTTAGTGAAAGTGAGATGAGAGTGCTGGACATTTCAGGTCATTCTGTCCACTACATCTGTGTCTCCCATTGGAAAGTGTTTTTGCTTTTATGAATTCTATCTTTCCTTTTTCTGTGGTCACCTCATCAACTTATCTACCCCCAGTTTGCAGGATGGTTAACCAATGAATAGTTAATCAATACTTAAAATCAAAACTATGTACTGTTTGTTGTATAAATGCTGAAAAAGCTGCATTAATGGAACAAAGCTGGACCTTTGTGGAGTCACAATCTATATTAGAACTAGTATAAGACCACATGGTACCACACATAGAAAAACTATTACTTTGTATTAAAAATTATATTTTAATGTAGGTTTTTTTTGTTTTGTTTTTATTATCCTTATAGTATCAAACTTTCCTTAGTATTGTACATTGCAGTACTTGGGCCTAGGCCTCGAGTTATCGTTCAATACATGATAGATGGAACAATAATTTTGGGGGATCAATATTTATCATGAGTACATTTTTTTTGTACTAGTGGGGAACATTTTGTTATTTTTCTGTACTGCAATAAGATTTGACCTGTAGAGGGTTGAATAAATAACTTCTATGATTTTTTTATAGATACAAACTTACTACTAAAGTGTTTCATTCTACTGTTTATTGCAGTTTGTATAATATGTCACGATAACAAAATTTGAAGTTCGATAAGTAAATATAGATGATAAACGATAACACTGAAACTAATTTATACCACTGACACAATAACCAAGAGCAAATTTAAATCACAAAAAGTATTCTAAATGTGCAATATTGTTACAAAATCATGAGCTGCAATAAATAAACAGCAGAATGAAACACTTGCAATGCATCTGTAATGAGTCATAGTTAAGTTATTTATTCAACCTTTTACGGCTTAAATCTTATTGTATAGCCAAAAAAATAACCAAAAGTTTAGCAGTAATGCGAAGAAAATCGATATAGTAATTATGGTGACAGGCCTAATAATATGGTTTAAAAACACATTTAGAGTAGTTTTTTGGGGATAATTCTACCTTAGGGTTATTGTGTCAGTGGCATAAATTAGTTTCAATATTAAAGTTTATCGTCTACATTTTCTTCACCAATATATCATACTTTAATATTTGTTATTGTAACAGGCCAACTTGGGTAAGATGAGTGAAGTGCCTTGCCCAATGACATAATACCACTACTGTCATTATAGCTTTAATCGTATTCTTCTACATACTGCTGTGTGGGAAAATGTTTGGATTTTGTGGTAGTACTTCATCCTTATCTGCTCTGTATGTGCCCTGAGTTTCTATGTTCAGGGCTGGTGCGTGGGGTGACCTAATGGGAATGGCAGCAGGGACGGGCACTATTCACTGCTCTCTGCGTCTCTTCTGTGGTGATTATCGCCTGTGCTGTCACTAAGCACTTTGTCACGCTCGGCAGAAAAACCACAGTGGGGGGACGGCAGGGGGGCTTTAGAGGGCCAGGAATGTCACTTGTCCACTTGAATGTAATGTAAAAGACCAGGATGAGCGTTCTGGCATTAATAAAACATGCACAGTATTCAATAACTATCCCAGATCGCATTACTGTATTATCCATGTTAAGATGTCCACAATAAAATAGGCAATAGGCAAAGGCAGACGTGTGTGTGTGTGTGTGTGTGTGCGTGTCTGCGTGTGTCTGTGTGTGTGTCTCTGTGTGTCTCTGTGTGTGTCTCTGTATGTCTCTGTGTGTGTTTCTGTGTGTGTGTGTGTGGAGAGAGACGGGCTTTAATCAATTGGATAAAAATCATACATTTTTAATGACTTTTTTTTAGTTTTTTGCTTGGAAAAGGCAAGTTTATTTGTAAAGTACAATTTGTACACAAAGTAATTCAAAGTGCTTTACAGAATACAAATGGAAGAACATGACTGTTTTACTATTCAAATTTATTAAAAGGTATTACGCTGACGTGTCAAAGGAATTTCCCATCTGGATCAAAACAGTTTGTCTAAGAACAGTAATGTAAAAGCTATAGTTTTTGGTGATATTATTGTTTGTAATAGACTAATAAGGACTTCATCATTCTGTAGGCTATATCTATTGAGGGTAGCTGCTGACTGAAAAAGTCATCCGAGTTGGGACTTCTCAGGCCACTACTGTCTGGGTCACTGGTAAAAATATCCCAACCGGAGGCAATCGCCACCCGCTGGGCCTCCACTGAAGCTGTTAGCAGGGTGTTGATGTTGCCACCCCTTCCCAAAATCTTTCTCATAACAAACAGACCTTCAGCTGATAACTGTATTTAGAAATGCCATCCTTGAACAAGTCCCACAATCATATAAAAGTTACATTTTTTCACACTTTTACCAGAACTAAAATTTAACAAAAATCACACGCTTGGACGGAAAATTGAAGTTGATAAATTGTAAATCATTCACCCCGTTCGTGAAGTCGTGTTAGGGGCAAAGTCATTAAGATGCCTTTGAGTGATCACACAAGTGGTCAGCATTAACACCATTCATTTCATGCCACGAGGTGTTCAATTACATGCGGTATGTGAGTCAGAAAAGTACCAGCAAATGTATAGTATCTAAAGGATATAGTAGGCGGACACAAGTGTGGCGGCTTCTGTAATGTTTCATCGTCAACGAGACACTTATCGCTGTGTAATGTTTCGTCCTTGCTTTCTGAGGCTATGATAAAATATAATGTTTGGATAATAAAGCAGACAGCTCCAAGAATGAATATGCTGCTCATTCCCATTTTCTATGTGTCCACTCAACGACAAGACGTACTTAAGACAAGACACATACTAGTATTTATGTAACTCATATCTCCAGTAATAGTAGATAAGCATAAATGTGTCTGTGTTTACTGGACAAATCGGTCGTTTACTTGGGCTGGTATGCACAGGCAATCCTTTTTTGAATATCAACACTTCTTTGAGCTGTCCTTAAACAATCTCTGGAGGGCTTTTTTGTAATAGTGTAAAGTGGTCCAGAGGGTGTTTGGTCCCAGAAGTGAGTCACATATAGATTAATTACAGTAGTAGTTTTTGTTACTGAAATTGTTAAACATGTTTTTCCTACCCAATATATCATATCTGACAACAGACACTTTGAGTCCAGTGACTTCTTTTTTCCACAGTAGCTCAGTTGGCCAACCTGACTCAAAGGTTGGTGGTTCAAATCCTACTCTCGACATAAACATCATTGTTAGAGCAGTCGGATCCACTGACCCACAGGTTGCGATTCCAGCTCCCACAAATGAATACTGTCATTATGTCCTTGTCTGTGTACACTGGTGTATGAATGTGTGTGTGAATGGGTGAGCGGTTCCTTGATGTAAAGAGCTTTGAGTGCCCAGAAGGTTTTTATTCTGCGCTCTTCTCTTTTAATGTTAATTTTATGATGAGTATTTATGTTTTGATTTGTTTGTATTGTGATTTTAATGTCTTTCTTATTCTGTAAAGCACGTTGAATTACTTTGTGTACGAATTGTGCTGTACAAATAAACTTGCCTTGCCTCTCCTCGCCTAGAAGGTGGAAAAGCCGCTATATAAAATGTGTCCATTCACTTAATGGTGACTAAACCAGGAGATGACGAATACTTTAACGAACAACAGATACATTTGCCTTTTGCTGTCCTACCTGTGACTAAAAATGTGTAAATTATTTCTTCATTAATTGTTGCAGTAAAAAGTAACACATTCAAGCACAAATGCCCATGACACTGTTAGCCAATCAGATCTGAGTATAGAACTGACCTGTGAAGCTTTTCCATACCAACAGTTTAAACACCACACCATGTCAACTTTCACAGCACCATGTGTGAAATATTGCACATGCGGCTGGCTCCTAACACCCTCCTATACTTCATTGGTTTGCACTTTAGGGACCTCTGCTGTTAGTACATGTTTGTCAGTGTATGTTATGTAAAAACTAATATTTGTTTGTCCAGTACAGAGCATCCGTTAAGTTTGAAGACTCGTGGCCTTGAAGTAAATTCCACAAAAGTCAAAGAACATTGTTGTAAGGACTGTTTATGTTTTGGAAAGTGAACTGTGGATGTAGGAAGTGGTGCCAAAAGCAAGTGTGCACAGAGCCCCTAATGGCTGATCATAAAACTCTGGTCTTTTATGGGAATTGGACTTTAAAAGGGGCTTCTTTTCACAGTTTTGTTAACAAGAGGTGGGCTGCTGCTGAACAAAAGGTGTTTTCTCTTTCACTTTTTACAAATAACACTACGGGCTATTGGAAACTTCACAGCAAAAATGTGGCTTTATTTAGTGTTGCGAAATGTGTTATCACTTAAAAATTATGCTGAAAGAATGTTATGTATGTATTATATTGGCAAACTGTTGCCATGGAGGATATGGAAGACTTTTTTTCGTACACATAAGAATCGGGACTTTTCTTTTAAATGATTACATTTTGTTTTTCACACAGTATATTATATATATGTTTTAATTATTTTATAATTAAATATTTTAAGTGTAAGCCATAAGCAACTCCTAATGTTTTTGTTCTAAAATTTTCATAGCTCTATGAATATGTTAATTATGTTATGTTGGTGTGAAAAGTTTAAAAATCACTTGACCCACTTAAAATAGACAGATCCTTTGGGTTAGAGGAGCTCACGCCTGTCTCGACAAGTTATAGGCCTTCAACCTGTCAGGAGACATCTCTGGCTTCATTTACCCACATACCAGGCAGTCGTACATGCCCCCAAATACACACACACAGCAGAGGGTAGTCATCCCCACCTCCGACCTCTTGACCCTGGTCGTGGAAGCGCCAGAGTAACGCCAGAGGTTAAAGTTTGGTCTGAGCATGTGTCTGGAAAAATGAGTGAACTTTTGTGAGAGGGTTACCAAGACAATAATTATTGTTTTCTTTCTATTGCACCTAACCACCTCAATGAATTAGAGGGCATTTTGTTCATAAATCAAATTGATGTGTTTTGATGTCTTTGTAGATATAATTTTGGCATTTTATCTTGGCAGTTACTTAAATGTGTGTTGCCTAATTTGTCATTGTGTATCGTGACTGTCTTTTCACATTTGACCTCTTTGCCCTGGTCTTGGAAGCACCGTAGTAACTCCAAAGGTTAAAGTTTAATGTGTCTGGAAAAAGACTGAAGTGGTAATATTTCAGTCAACGTTTTCCAAAATAACTCCAAACAAATCGATGTAATCATGGCTGTTTATCAGTAGCATTTTCAGCATTTTAATCAAAACATTGTTTCAGCAAATTACAAACTGCTGTTTTGCTCATAGTACGTTGTGTAAATGATCATTGTCGGTCCTATAGCCTTAATATCGCAGTGGAAATATTTAGTGATGGCTGACTGAAATTGCGAGCTTAAGCTTCAGTCTGGATTCGACCCGACAGCCTTTGATCAGTGCGTTCACATGGGGCCATTACCCATCATGCCTCAGTGTATCTGGGATTAGATTTGTCAAGAGTTGTTACGATAAACTTTGTTTGATTGGCCAGAACAAGCTCATTTAATCTACACTGAAAAACTCCTGCTACTCCATCTTACTTTTCTTTCTTGAACTAATCATTGTTTTTTATTAGACCTGAGTTAAAGAAATGTCTTGTTTTATGCCAAATTTGAAGTAATTCCCATCGCAGTTGTGTCGATTTTCTTTGTTTGTTTTACAGTAATGTTAATGTTTTTCACTAAACCTGCTATGACGACTATTGGCATGCGACTTAGTCATTATAAATGTACACAAGTAATATCTGATTAATACTGTTATCTCAAGTGGAATGCATTTTCGATTAAACTAGGTCCATTTTGTCTGTTTGCCTCTCCCCCACTGACTTTGCTCCCACTCACATTCTTGACTGGACTTTGGTAACTTTCCAAAGTGATTGCATATAAAACTTGACTTTAGTGATAAATATAGTTTCGATCACATGAAGTCTTTACAAAACCAATTCAGTTTTAACCAACTGGAGTGAAATAGTTTTGTTTAATATACAATAGAGGCTACAATGCAAACTTAATGAGTTTTAAAAATCTATCTGTTAAAGACACTGTTAAAGATTTTGGTGTAATTACTATAGATGCATAGTGTCTGTGAGATGCAGACCAAAGATTCACTTTACTAAGTTTTTGTACTAATATTAATCATACATAATACTTGTTTAGTGTTTTTCGAGATGCCCAAAGACGGTTTACAGACAAACATTTACTCCAAATTATAAACTCTTTGTTTATTTATAGCTCCAGGTCTGGGTACCATGCTATTTTTAGATCTATAGGCCTATATATATCTATCTACCTATCTCGGCATATATCCATCTATCTCAGCATATTTCTGTACATACACCTTTGTTCATTTTAAACACCTGCACATGAATCCACCAGATCACCATTTTGAGCACTTAACCCCTGCTCTGCCTTTCCCACAATCCTTTGCTCTTTCTCTTTGGCCCGAGGAAATATCAGTCACACCCCAAACAAATTACAGCAGCGTGGGGCTTCCTCGCGACCAGCTGTGAGGCATTACATAGGCGAGGCATAATTAGACTTGTACACGTTGGATTTCGGACTCGAAGATCACATGTCCGACCTGGTTCTGTGGCATCAGCACTGGTTTTATGGAGGTCTTAAGGTGGGCGTTGCACCGCAGACCTGTAACAAAACTCAAGCCTCTCCAATATGGTTCCCATCACATCAGACTTGCACTTGTGGCAGAAATTCCACCCCTATAGCAAATACTCCGGCTGCGTTTAATCAAATAGGCCTCTGCCACGGCATGCTCAGAAAGAGAACTTAGAGCAGCACTCAACGTCGTAACAGTAGTTTTTTTACGGGTACAATGGTGGACTGAAAGTTTGGCCCAGGCCTTTGAACACTTTGACAAATTCGTTTCATGCTGTGCCAGGAGATGTCAGCTGTCCACTTTAGTGAAGGTTCCCGTTTGACTGATTTTCTTCCCGCTTAAGTGATGTCAGTATTTTTGTACTTTTTTTTTTAACTAATGTGGTGATTGCCATTTGTTATGTGGTTAGGTTTCTTCCCACTAAAACAATCTGTATTTCTTTGTTGCAAGTCACAATAGATGTTGCATAAATGGATATGAATGACAGTCTTTGTGACCGTAATGACCATAATATTGTCAGCTTATTGCGGTCTCAATTTTCAATGTTTTTTTTTTTATCATTTTAGCATTGGACTTATTAATTCACAAAGGAAGTTGGTTAGAAAAGCATTTAAATCTAAAGAAAAATTAAATGAAAACGTTAAATCTCACAGTGGGGATATTCACTGTTATGGCAGCTCTTATACTTGAAGTGCAGACAGCGTGAAATGATAGACTCTTAAAATCACAAGAGGCTCACAATAATAACTATAAAACCCGTAAACTTTTTTCTTTCCAGTTTCGTAATACAAGCTCTAGATCTTTGTGTACATTTCTCATTATCGCCTGAGACCCTCAGGAGAGCCACTTCCTGTCATCTGTGGCCTGCTCCAAAACCTGAAAGCTACAATGTAATGTTTGTGTCACTTTCTCAGAGAAGATGTACACTATATTAATGATGATTCAGCACTGCTCCGGGAATTGTTATGGCAGAGGTCCGAGGGCTGGCTTCACTCACCCTCTCTGTATTTATCTCACTGTTCTCTCCTTCTGCTCGGAACTTTGAAGACACAGCCAAAAATTACAGTGCACTCCCTCCAAAATGTACATCTTTAACCTCAATATTTTCAAGAAGCAGGTGTCCCGAACAGCAGCGGGGCAAGATGAGTCGTTGTTGTTGTCATAGAGACACAGGGGGGCCTTCACTTCCTGTCCCATCATGCCTTGCTCTGTCCAGATTTCCTGTCAGCCCGGGAAGGGAAGATTAGAGAGTTATCATGTTATCTTTTGCCCTAGAGTTTCTGTCACAAAATAACAACTGCATTCACACTGGCCTTATGTGTTTGTGAGATTTGCTACTGCCAAAGTACATTTTAATTTTTTGAATGGTATAAAAAGTATTTATTTGATTAAATTACTGGTTGTGCTTTACTGATAGAGGTAGTAGTTGTAGTAGTTGTAGTAATTGTAGTAGTAGTTGTTGTAGTAATAATCCAAGAGTTGCTTATTCATAGTATTCATAATTTTAATTTCTTTACACTCTATATTTGGGTTTGGTTTTTCCTGCAATAGTTATTGGTACTATAGTTGTAGTAGTAATAGTAGAAGTTGTGTTTTTGTTGGCTTTTTTTGTACATGGGTAGCTTAATGACAGAGTTGCAGCAGCAGAAAAAACACCATACTGACCATAATAGTAGGCCTGTCACAACAACTAATTTTTAAGTGTGATATATTGGTGAAGAAAAAATAGACGATAAACGATTGAAACTAGTTGCTTATCCCAACAAAGCTATTCTAAATGTACAATATTGTTTAAAATATGAGCTGTAATAAATAAACAGCAAAATTAAACACTGTCACTATCACAAATTTTGAAGCTCGATATGTTGCTACAGAGAAATACTGCGATAAACGATAATATTGAAACTACTTTATGCCACTGACACAAAAATAATAAAGCAATACAGCTCAAATCTTCCAAAATTCCCAACTATTGTAAAGAAAATGTACACATGATAAATATTGAGCCCCAAAATATATTGCCCCAGCTTCTATATATTGAACAATAAATTGATATAGTAATAATCAGGACAGGCCTAGAGACACTTAAGTAGTTTTGTATCTATAATGAGTCAGAGAAGTTATTTATTCAACCCTCTACAGCTCAAATCTTATCATAGTACAAAAGAATAACAAAATGTTGCGCACTAGTACAGAGAAAAAGTACCCATGATAAATATTGACTCCCAAAAATGACTGTTCCATCTTTCATATACTGAATGATAAGTTGATTGTAGTAATTATCATGGCAGGCCTACATAAGGGTAGACCTACTTATTTATGTTTTAGTATAAGCATTTTGACATCTAACTTTGACATATTCTTTAGGCTAACGATATTATTACTTGCTAACCTACATTATTCTGATGCACCACTTTACCTTGAATACAAATTTGGGTTTAAGTCTAGGGGCACAAATGGACTGTGGGAAAGTAGATCTGCTCCTTGTAAAAGAAGGGTGTGCCACATCTGTCAGTATCAAGACACAGCTTAGGCATCTGCAAACTCTGCAATTTATTAGAACTCCTCTAGATATGTACTAACTAAAATTTTGTGTACTTATCATGTGATTTAGCTATTGCTCAGTGAATCTAACAGTTAAGACATGGGAATAATTTATGTTGTTTATTACTTAAAAAAGGTGTCAGACGTTGAAATAAATCTGTACAAATTATTAGCAGAATTTTACACAAAGGACCCTCTACACAGCACATCTGCAGCTCATTGAAGTTAATTTTATGAGAACTGTGTTGTGATTTAAAAGTGTAGGGCGTTGACACAGCTGGTAAACTGTCTTCTGGAATTAAAATGTTATTGTCTACTATTTCAAAACATTGCCGCGATCATTACTGTTTCATGGCTGACTGTTTCCAAATTATTCATTTTATCGTTTAGATTCAGAAAACAACATTGACATTTCATGTAGTATTTTCCTTTCATTTTGGGGTTCTCCTTTGACATTCAAAAAATTTCATATTAATTTCGTGTTACACTGTACAGCATTTTTCCTGACATTTCCTGATTTTTTTATTTATCCAAGTTTGGGACTGGCACAAGGAAGTCACTCTTTACTCTTTCTCTGGCTGAATATAATGTACCACATGTTTCCTAATGCTTTTCTCTTTCTTTTCTACAGAGGAGATTGACTACACCAGCTTTGGCACCAACACACTAACCCGCAAGAAGAAGGCAGTGGTGGCTCTACGCAATAACGATGTAAACCGGAAGCGCCCTCACATCCGAATCGGCATGCCCCAGGACTTTAGGCCCGTCTCCTCTATTATCGACGTGGACATCCTGCCGGAGTCGCATCGCCGTGTCCGCTTGTACCGCCATGGCTCAGACAAACCTCTTGGCTTCTACATTCGAGATGGGACCAGCGTTCGGGTGACGCCACATGGGTTGGAGAAGGTCCCGGGCATCTTCATCTCACGCTTGGTGCCAGGTGGATTGGCAGAAAGCACAGGGCTGCTAGCTGTAAATGACGAAGTGCTAGAAGTGAATGGCATTGAAGTTACAGGGAAGTCTCTCGATCAGGTCACAGATATGATGATTGCAAATAGCCACAATCTGATCGTTACAGTAAAGCCAGTGAATCAGAGAAACAATGTGGTGCGCAGTAGCCGGATCTCTGGCAGTTCTGGTCAGTCCTCAGATAGCAGCGGTTCGATCGGGTACCCGACTTCTGTAGCCTCCGCCGGGATGCCCCTCTCTGCAGCTCACGGTTACCCTGACGACCTTGAAAGTGACGAAGATGCTGACATTGTCATAGAAAACAGCATCAAGCGGCCTTCCCAGCGTTCCAATGCGTCGTTGGCTTCCAACAAATCCAACCTGTCCCGCTCGCACCACCAAATACCCTCCACGACCAGTACAGGAGCAGCAGCATCAGGTCAAGCTTCTCTTCCCTCTCCAAGCCCACCCACGCGCCCCCCTTCGATCATTTCCACAGCCTCATTCCACTCCCAAACCAGTCTTAATGGAGGCGCGACCCAAAACCATTACCACCATCAGCATAGTGGAGCTAACTTCAAAACCCACAAGGACCTTCCACACAGCCTGCAGTCCCAGCTTCACATAAGGCCGTCCCACCACAGCAGCAACCCCGCGCTTCGCCATAGCAACGGTAGCATCCATAAAATGCTCAGCGCGCTCAAAACGGACCCTCGACACAGCCTGGTGCTGCCCAGAGGAGGGGTGGAGGAGGATGGCACCGTTATTACACTATAATACAAAATCACAGACAAATCACAGACTCTCAGCTTCTAAAAACTACAAACTGGTGTGTTTTTACCATATACTAATTTTTATAACATCTTCCTGTACAAGATTATCGTAAAATGGATTATGAAAAATGTATATACCATGTATTTTAAATTGTCTTTACAATTTGTCTTACACAAAAGGAATTGTATGTATGTAATAAACTTCAGAACAATGTTTTTAGGCGATTCCACTGTTATATAGCGTTCTGAATGTGCCTCTACTCTTAGTGACCACTTTTACTGTGTCTTTCAATGCTAAAAACTGGGACCAACATTGGGGTCGCTCACAGATGTTTTTAAAGAGTAAATCTATATTTCTAATGAACTCAAATAAATGCTGTGTAGAGTATGATTTTTAAATAGTCCTTTTATGCATTGATGATTTTGATTCTGTTCCTGTTTCAATAAATTATTCCAAGTCTCATCTTTGGAAAGCTCTTGCACATTACAAAAAAGTTTAATGATAATCTTACAGCTATAAATCTGTTACATGAGCTTAAGCATCTTTTCTGTAAACTCCAAAAAACATGGCTGACGTCCCTGTTTTTAACCAAGCGCAGCATCTTTAAACCAGAATCCATAACCACAAAATGTTATGCATTTAAGGGTGTGACTTCTTGTGGAGAGAACTATTTGTGTAACAAGCGTTCAGTTCTGCTTCTGCAACTAAAGTAAAGTTCTGCTACTAAAGTAAACCTCACATAACCGTTACTTATTTTGGCTCCAATTTTGGGCCTTATCCACAATTGGCAAATCCTTGATAGGCCAACTCTTGATAATCTTGTGTGAAAAGTACAGATCACTCATATTATCATTGCATAACAGAGATTGGAACAAGTGGTATAAATTATTGAGAGATGCTGCTTTGATCTCACTATAACCTGTGAATGAGAATGATTACGACTCTAGTGTTTTGTTTGGGTTTTTTTTACTCTAGAAGGATTGCATTCCTTAGTCACTTTCACGTGTTTGCCACAAGATCTTCACCTCTGCTAATGACTGACTGTTGCGTGTGTTTACTTAGACTAGGCCCACAGCTAATAGATCACTGACAGCCAAGTGATCTACTTTGGTGGTAATCTACAAGACTTATCCATCGTTGCTATCTCTTAGTTATCACTCAAGTTTATTTGGCCTGAAAAAAAAAATCCAGTAACAATGTTTAAAGACTGTTCAAAGATTTTATGGTGTTAATCCATGACACAAGTAACACATACGATTGAATTCTACTGAATTATGCGGTGATGCATTGAGACAACGTGATGGTAAAACTACACACCTTAAGGATGCTTGGCTGCCATCTGGTGGCGATATGGAAATTCGTAATATAGGTTTTAAGGAATAGCGCTTTTTACAGCTGCAACAAGCAATGCAGTTTCCTTAAGGTTTTATCTTTGTAAGAAGAATTAATCATAAATATTCCAACTTTAACTTCAGCCTATTATATGAAACAGGGTGAAAAGAGTGGTTTATTTTATTTTGCATTTTATCATTTTATTATTTGCCTCTTCAGATTATTTTTATTTTACTATTACATTTATAAAATATATTCCATACTATTTTCTCAGACTACATTTTAATTTTGCGGAATGCACCATTAAGACCTTTCCAGGCCACCGTCCACAGTTTAATCCACGTGATTGAGTCATTTGACAAGACAAACACGGCAGTCTCAGAAAGGAAGGCGCTATGGACTTTCACAGAAATGACAGAGTGGGCCTCCTGTCTCCTTTAGAAGAGTCCAGCGCCGAGATTAGTCAAGACAGTGGCATAGTTTCCCAAAGTGCGAGTAGTTTGTCCATGGTGAGCGAAATCCTCAGCAGCGGAACAGTGTCGCAGAGCCCCAGCTTCGGAGCAGCCGCAGCTAATGTGGTCAGACACAGCCCGAGTCTGGGCGAAGCATCGGGGCCAAACGTCGACAGGCAGCACCAGGGGGAAGCAGAGGAGGACAATGAAGTACTGCGGGAAACGGCGTTAAACTACTCATCCTATATCAGAGCTACGGCCGGGGAAGAGGTATGTCCCGACTACCGAGCCACGGAGGTCACGGTTGGCACGAATCTATGTTTATGCATTTGTTTACGACAGCCTGAGCCCAGCTTTTTCCCACTCGTTTCCACTGTATGACAACATCATAAACAAGCACGAGCGCGTACTCACATCAGGACATCCATAACGTACAACTGTTACCCATATGGGAGTCCTGCATCCACAGAATCTATTGACTTCAAGGTGTAACTTTTTTGATGGAGAGTCCGCAACCTGCTTGTCTCTGTGAATGTTTTATTGCTTTTCCTTGAATGCTCCACAGTAGGGCATTAAACGTACCAATCTTGTGTTTATTACAATACCAAAAAAAGCATACATTCTTACTATGTGTGGGGTTGTCTCTCCACAGATCTGACATGTAACTTGGCCTTGTGGCGTCATTTGTTTGTGTGTTGGTAGATAAGTTTAATGCCCTACTGCGGAACAGCTTGGCAAACCATAGAGAAAGTTGCATAGTGCCTTTGTCCAGTTGACAGATTTCACTTTTTTTTCACTTTTTTGGCTTTTACTATGAATCAGACCTGGACGGCTGAGGGATTATACAGACGTAGTGCCTATATAACAAATAAGATTCACGTTCAACCCAGTTATAATGTGCACATTCTCTGTTCCTTCAGTCACATGACAGATCTATCCCATCACGATCTAAAATACAACATGTTATATAAAGTTAGGATACATGGAACCTCTGTCAAAACATTCACCAGTATTTGCATTAATTGAATGTGCATGATGCAGGTTTATGACTTGCTAATCGGGAAGGCAAGTGACTCTTTAAACCACCAGGACCACCAAGGATCTGATTTTAGATGAGTAAAAAAATGTCAAATCTCACTTTGTAATTGTATGATATTTTTCCTAGGTCTTGTGTCTGGAGAAAAGTTTGGAAGAAATGCTGACAAGAGTGGATGAATTTGTTGGGATGCTGGATATGGTGAGCTGCAGTTGCCATCAAAATTATGATTTAAAATGTATTTATTCACATGTCAGTCTCATGTTAATGCCCCTTATTTGCAGATTCGAAATGACACTTCTCAGATAGTGAATGAAAACCTACCTCAAATCCAACAGAAATCTGAAGAAATGAGACAAATATACAGGAGAATTGATAAACTAGAGGTATGTGTTAACGATACAAAAAAATTTAAACTCTATTTCTATACCACCTTGATAATAAAGAATGCCAGTTTTAGGCAATGCAATGTCATTTTTGAGTACAATATAGATGTATTATTGTTTTTGTGTTATCTCTCAGGTCTTTGTGAAGATGGTTGGAGCCAATGTCAATGCAATGGAGGAACAGGTCGCACAGGCAGAGGGAGAGCTAGGAACACTACCTGGTGCTTTCAAGAAAATGTTCCGTACAATGACGGCACCAAGTTTTTTAAATGCAAGTCTTCACTCCTTTCTAAGAAAAAACGTATAACATTTCAGAGACATTTTGAGTTAATAGTTTTGTTGCCTTTGTAATTTGTTTCCAGAAACCGTCCAGTCCCAGACGACCAGCAGCACATCAACGACAGGAGGTTCCTAGTGTTTTTCGAACTGATGATTACTTTCCACCACAGCCTGAACAGTGACCAACTATGAGACAAAAAACCTGTTTGTAGTCTTTGTTTACTGCCATTTGTTGTAAGAAAATCTTTTGGGACAGCTGCTTCAACAAAGCAATAGTACCATTTTTCTGAACAAATCACTGGACTTAAAGTGCAAGAAAACACTTGATGATCAGTGTTTTCAGCAGCAACAAGCACTGAACTGTAGCAAAACTTTAAAAGTGCCTAAGGGGTCACAATACTGTCTATTTGATTTTATTATTTGTGTGATAATACACACTGTGCAACAGTCCTCAAACTACAGAAGCTCTTCAACAGGACCTATTATGGAAGTTACAATAATAATTGTAAAGATTGATGCATTTCATAAAGTAATAACCCAGCTTTTTTAATATAACGAACATTCCTATTGCTTGAATTTATAACAATCTGCACGGCGTTTTGAAGTTATGTATTTCTAATGGTTCATCATCAATAGGCCTTTTCTTGTCTTCCAATTCAAAGTGTTTGCTGTGTCACTTGTCGTTTCTGACCATCTAAAGTTGCCTCCTTGATATGTATGCACGCATGTCTGATTTTTAAGCACACTGTAAATGAGCTGTCACTTTATTAGGGGCCAGTTATTAAGCTGTGATTCATTTTTACATCAAAATCTAAAGGAAACTGAAAGGCAAGTGTATCTTAAAGATTATTTATTTTTGGTTTTGTTGTGGCCCAAATCAATAATGAACACAGTTGGAATTCATTTTATGTATTATTTGCCAAAATATTTTGTATATACCTGGCCTATACCTGATTTTGCTCAAAATTTTAGTCATTAAATCTATTTGCAACATTTTTCTCTTTACTTAGCCTGTCCAATGTGTGTTTGGTGTATTTTTGTTGTCTCTTGGCCAGAGACCAGTGCCTCTACCTTTTTGAGTTTGTGATGAGCTCTGGTGGTGGGAAATATACTGCACTGTGGAGGTGCAGAGGTGTGTATGGACAAGTTACCGGTAGTTACACATGTTTGGAGTTTGTTGTGCTTTTTTTCAGTATTGCAGCCTTAGGACGTTTTGGTTAATACATTATTGGATTGCCCTTATATCTTGTGTGTATGTATGCATATATATACACACACACACACACATACATATATACATACATACAATCCAGGCAGTGACTAGATGTGTGGCGAATGGTAAAAAAAGACAAAATGTCGGCTTTGGTTGGTTTAAAACAACTTCATTGAAATCAGGCCGTTTTGTGTGAAGTTTATACAGTTTTTAATGCTGTGTTGTGCCCTTTGTCATTCGGACACACAGGGCAATAAACTCTCTTCTGATTGCCTCTCGCGCGCCATCGTCATGACGTTGGTCACAATTAGGAGGAAGCGGGAATCCCACCCACCACAGGCTGTGGCTGCGGCAGACTCTTTCCACGTTGGCCTCGTTTTGAAAAGTAGAATAAAACGCCAAAGGTCGGTTTTTTTGTTTAGTCGCTTCCACATGTAGAATCATTTTTAAAGACATGACGTTCCTTAGCTGAGACAAGATACTAACTAAAGATACATTTCCGGACCCAAAAAGATTTCGGTTTAGGAGAAGTCATGGCGATGATGCTCGCGTTTGACAAGTGCTCAAAGTTTAGGAATTGTTTGTGTCTGCCTCGTAGTCTGGCTATGTTACATGTAGCGTAATATGATCCTTTACTTCTGTGCTATCATGCTGAACGCTTTTATGAAAGTATTCAATGGTTTCAGTTCACGTTGCCTGCAGCTAATTGGGCTAAAGAAATGCTAAAGTATGAATTGGGAATAATGTTCATCCAATGGGAACATGAGTCCAATGAATTATTCATTATGACCATGATTGTCCCCCTTTATTCCCAAACGTTTTCTGTCATTTCCATTAATGTTGGTGCATGAAAATGTGATGTTATCATATCCCTGATGCTGCTATTCTTAACTCTTCCTAACATAGACTGTCACATTCACAGGTCCAGCTCTCCAGACATGGCTGAAAAAGAAATCTGGCAGAAGATTGGAGAGGACTTTGTGCAAGCTTACTATCAACAGTTTGACAACACCGATAGAACTAGTCTTGGTCTGCTTTATGTAAGTCTATTCATTTTAACATCCTTCACATAACAATTGTAGTGAATTAAAGGGTCTAGACACACTTTTAATGGAATGATTTTCTTTAGGCTGATGGTGCTTGTTTGACATGGGAAGGACAGCCATTTCATGGTCGTGCTGCCATATCTGGGAAACTAGGAGTAGGTGGTCCTATAAATGACATTCAGCCACATCCAATATTAAATATAACATTTACTGTACTTGATTGTTAGTTGCAAAACATTTATAAATTAAGACTATTGGAGACTAAACTATTCAGGACATTTAACAAACCTGTGCATCTTCTTTGGCAGGGCCTTCCTTTTAAGCGAATTAAGCATGTCATCACTGAACAAGACTTTCAACCCACAATAGACAGTTGTATTCTCATCATGGTGTTTGGTCAGTTACAGGTATGTTACCAACATTTTGTACAATCCTTAATTTAATTCATTATTTAATTTCCATGTAATTTACAAGTGTCCTTACACATTCTGTTCCACAGGCAGATGACGATCCTCCTATGGGCTTTCACCAAGTGTTCATGTTGAAGTCTGCACCTAATGGTGCATGGGCGTGCACAAACGATGTATTCCGTTTGGGAATACATAACATTCCTGTTTAGCTGTAATTAGTACTCACATTTTCACAAAATAAACAAAAAATCTGGCATTCTTTTGTTAAATTACATTAAACAAAAATAATGTTGCCACCATTGTGTCCAATTTCATTGTGTCACTCATTGTTACATTCATGGATACACTAATCTACACTGCGAATCTCTTTGTGATTTGCAACACTAAGTGTAAATCAATTTAAATGGGTTTAAAATATCTGCACATCCTTGGCCTTATTTTGGCTTTATGTCATCAAAATGCGGTTGTGTAAAATGACAAACTGTGACTGTCCTGCAGGGGGAGTGCTGCGTTCTTGTTATTTAAATGGCCGAAATCGAGGAGACGGCTGCAGTCAAGAATGGTAATGGTGGCAGCTGAAGCTTTTTTAACCTCTTCCAGCTTTTTATGACAGAGGCAAAGTAGTTCTCTCGAAAATGGACCTGATCAAAATAAACCAGCAGCATCACTCGTGCACTGAAACGGTAAGGAGGTCACGCGTTACATAGCAATGGGACTACGGGTTGTGCCAATGTGTTCAAAATATCGTTACTACAACCAGCCCTTGTAGTAAATATTGTGCTTAATGTTTAGTCCACCATTGTCGTAAAATGTTGGCTATGTTATATGGTGTATTACAGCTTTATTATATCGTACAAAAAGGTAGCCTATGTCAAAAGACAACCGTGAAACTAGCTCTACATAGACTTGGAGCTAAGCTAAAGACACCGACTGATTCATTACATGTTTATTAGCTACTTCAATCAACACAACAATAATACGCCTAGATTAATGGACGGAAATATTAACCGTTAAATTAATCTGTATGTATATATATATTTATGTATTTTATATAATAACTGGCAGAATAAGTTCATGCGTTTTTTGTTGTTACGAATCTTCGCGCACGCGCAGTAGTTCTGTTGCTCCACTGGTTTACACAATCTTTTATGGTGTAATTAATGCATAAGTATTCATGTTTGTAGAATGGATTAAAAGATCAAGATGCAGAACACCTGAATGGTTGTAAAGAAGAAGATGAGCCACTGCTTCAAGAAAACCCCAGAAGGTTTGTGTTGTTCCCCATACAGTACCCTGACATCTGGAAAATGTACAAGCAGGCCCAGGCATCCTTCTGGACAGTGGAGGAGGTATGATTGAGTTAATACAAATGCTTTTTATTTGGACACTGCCACGTGGCTTTGTTTTACTGATTGTTTATATTTTAGGTCGATTTATCTAAAGATTTGGCTCACTGGGACCGTCTTAAACCTGAAGAGAAGCATTTCATTTCCCATGTCCTGGCCTTTTTTGCTGCTAGTGATGGTATCGTGAA
The DNA here is from genome assembly GCA_000787095.1 of Periophthalmodon schlosseri. NCBI lineage: Eukaryota > Metazoa > Chordata > Actinopteri > Gobiiformes > Gobiidae > Periophthalmodon > Periophthalmodon schlosseri. The sequence continues at coordinate 415,506 of KN476293.1, forward strand.
TGAGAATTTGGTAAGTTGTTTCATGACTGTCTTCCACATCATTTATCTCTAACCACCAAACTAACAGAGACCTTATATTTTTGCAGGTGCAGAGGTTCTGTCAGGAAGTACAGGTCCCTGAAGCTCGCTCTTTCTACAGTGTACAGATTCTAATAGAGACAGTTCACTCAGAGATGTACAGTATGCTTATCAACACGTACATCAGAGACATCAAGGAGAGGTCAGTCCCATTTTATATTCAACTTTATCAACATAATTGAAACTAAGTGTGTGTTGCACGACTGTCTGGGGTTTTAGGCTATGCGCCTGCCGCTTATTGTAATGAGGGCAATTCCCAGATCACACAATTGAATGCTTCTCCTTACCATCTTCTTTCATGACATCTGTCCTGATCATGTCCAATAAATCCGACAAATGTCCAAATAGGCCTGTCACGATAATTATATCGACCTTCGTTCAATATATGAAAGCTGGAACTATTTTTTTTTGGTGTCAGTATTTATCGTGTGTATATTTTCTTTGCACCACTTGACAATGTTTGGTTATTTTTATGATCAAATTTAAGTTGTAAAAGGTTGAATTAATTACTTCTATGACTTGTTACAGATGCAAACTAAGAACTAAAGTGTTTTATTCTATTTATTTATTTATTTATTTATTGCAGTTTATAATTTTTTACCAGTATTGTAGATTTAGAATAGTTTTTGTGGTTTAAATCTGCTCTTGGGTTATTGTGTCAGTACCATAAATTAGTTTCAATATTATCGGTTATCGTCTTCGGCAATGTATCGAACTTCAGAATATGTTATTGCGACAGGCCTATGTTCAAAATGAGTAACTGGCATTATGCATTTAACATCAAAACATTCCTACTGTCCTGGCAATCATTAACTGTGGACTCTAAGGTTGACATCTGCAGCAGTTTACAGTTGCTCATGATACCAAAATATTTTGATATCATCTGTATAACTGTATAATATGCACCTGTTCAGGAGTTAGGGTTTGTGGTAAGTAACCGACCTACTGTGTGTTGATGTGTCATAATGATGGGGAAACAATTTACACCTCTTAACTTTAACAAAAATAAATATGTTGATTTATATAGAAAAGTTGATATATTTTATTATGTTTTTATCATGATTTTGTCCATTCTTGTAATTATAATGTATATGTAGAGCTATAAATTAACATGTTGAATATTGTGTATTTCAGAGACTATTTATTTGACGCCATTCAAACCATGCCTTGTGTGAAAAGGAAAGCGGACTGGGCTCTTCAGTGGATAAATGACAGCAAATCATCATTTGGTAAAAAGTTCATATTTGACATTAGTAGAAGTGCAAGTCTGGACTGCTTAGACTCATCTTCTCCTGTCTTTTAGGTGAAAGAATTGTGGCATTTGCAGCTGTAGAGGGAATTTTCTTCTCTGGATCCTTTGCCGCCATTTATTGGCTGAAAAAGAGGGGTCTAATGCCTGGGCTTACTTATTCCAATGAACTTATCAGCAGAGATGAGGTAAGATTTATTTGAAGAAATAAATACAATTACAGAAATAAAGACATGTATTCTGTTTACTTAATCAGTTCTGTAATTAAAATTATGACATAATCTTACATATTTATGTTTGCAGGGACTGCACTGTAACTTTGCCTGCCTCCTGTATAGCTACTTGGTTAAAAAGCCATCAGAAGACAGAGTAAAGGATATAATAACCAAAGCTGTGAGCATTGAGCAGGTAAAAGCTATTGTTATATACTATATATATATATATGTTATACTCATATAACATAAATTAAAATGTATTATTTGCACAATTAAATAGTTCTACATTTTTCATTTTGTTTACACACAATTGGCCACACCACCTGAGTGCATCTGTAACCTGCTTGTTGTGTCCCAGGACTTCTTAACTGAAGCTTTACCAGTGAATCTCATTGGAATGAACTGCTCTTTGATGAAGCAGTACATTGAGTTTGTGGCGGACCGTCTTCTTGCAGATCTTGGCCTTGATAAGGTATTTTCAGAGCAGATCAAATCACATACTAATACATACTGATACTATTAACTAATTTATTCACAACATCTGAATTTTATTTTAGGTGTACAATGCTGAGAATCCGTTTGACTTCATGGAGTCGATCTCACTAGAAGGAAAAACCAACTTCTTTGAAAAGCGTGTGGCAGAATATCAAAAGTTTGGTGTTATGTCAGGCCTAATGGACACTGAATTCACTCTTGATGCAGACTTTTAAGATAAGCTATAATATCTCATGTTGGTTATATTTGTTGGCCCTAGAGTCGGACCTGAGCCTACAGGGGTTCAAAATGGTACATTCATTGGATTACCGTTGCACCACTTTGAAACTCTTGAGTGAAAAACACATTTAAGTTTGTAGGTCAATTTGTTATTTCAGTATTTATTATGCAGTGCATTTAAAGTGGGATTTGAATGTCAAATACATTGTTTTATTGTAAAATTGATTTTTGTCTCGGATTTGCTGTTCAACTACTTTGTAGACTAAAGCATTTTTGAAAGCTTGCAATGTTATCGGTCTGTAAGGAAACTTATTAGAGTTAGAAATTGTATTCAAATGTAAATTGTAGTGAACTTTTCCTTCACAAAGTGAAGTCATGTCCACAGACTCCTTGAAATGAGGAGCATCCTCATTCTCCCAGCTGTGACAGGATTAGCCACTCCTCCGTTAGCATTAGCATACTGATGAGAGCTAACAACACTGTCGCGATTTGAACATGGCAGGGGACATCCGTGGATTTGCGCTGGAAAAAGTCGAGTTTATTTCAAGTCGTTTGAAGGATCTACTGTCTTCCGGAGAAGGCTATGTCCGAACACATTTTGGGGTGGATCTGGGTCTCAAAGCGGAGCAGTACCCTCCGTGGGTGATCTTATTCACGGCCGCCGCGGGGCTGCTGATGCTGGCCGTGTCCTGTGCCGCTGTCTGCGGTGGTCTGCTTGGCGGGAAGAAGAGGCGATTGGTGGCTACAACATCACAGGGAAGCGCGGAGCTTCACAAGGCCGCTCTGACCAAAAACAATACCAAGTCAGAGGAGCTGAAGAGGAAAAACAAAAAGAAGCTGACAGAAAAGGTACCTCTCAGACAGTGACAGCGGACAAACGCACGAACCTCTGCAAACCAAAAGCGCATCTTCCAAATGGCGATGCTATAACACATTTATTAATGGATCATTTATTTTTTTGTCGTATGGTTTATAACAAACACATAATTTTTGTGACACATTGTTTATTATTTAAGACTGGCCACTAATCTCGGCACATTTCAGTGGCGCACTTCCATAACAGCAAACCCAAACAGACGCTCTGCTTCTGTGTTTACAGCAAGGGACGTCACATGAGCACAGAGAACCCAATAACAACACTGCTTGTTAATGAAATCGTTACAATAAACTTATACTAAACAAAGGCTTTTTATCATGTTAGATTTAAAAAAAAAGAAAAAAAGAAGAAAAACAACGTATAATAGCAGAAGAAATCGCAGCTATTGTTGTCTTTTCCTAAATGATGTCTGTTCTATCTGCCTTTTTCACTTAGAAGAACCCATCCAATGGGCAACCAGTGTCCATATCACAAGAAGAATTTCAAGAAAATGAGAAATTGTCACCCAAGACTAAAATAGAGACGGTACAGTGAGCGTCTTTTGAGGTTTATAGGTCTATGTCAAACACCATTGACTGTTATCCCACTGATTTCATTTACTTATTTCAGCTTCTTGTGGCCCAGGTACCAACACAGGTGAAGAAAAACAAAAAGAAACCCAAGTCTGATGCAAAACCAACCCAACAAGTGTTTACAACTGAAGGAAGGGAGCAGGATGATGGTGAAGAACACATCTTGTTTAGTCGTTACACATAGCCAGTCTTCTGTCAGTATAAGCATGTTGTTTGGAGCACAGTATTGGTGAATACATTTGATCATCTTCCTGTGTTAAATGGCACAGGAAATTAGTATGTTTATTTGTTTTTAATAAGACAAAATAAAATAAAAAAATGTGACTGATCAATATGAGGGAAAAAATTGTAACACTTTTTTGTCATATTGTCTCAGGCCTGAGTCATTCCCTTTTGCCTGAACATACAGTAAACTATGCATGTTGAGTTAATTGTTTGCTGTCCATTTTGAAGGTGCATGGGAGACCAAAGTGAGTAACCGAGAGAAGAGACAGCAGCGCAAAAAGGAGCGAGGTCCTGATGACTCTGGAAGCCCAGGAGGTTGTGTGGTCCTTAGGGCTTCTGCAGAGGGACTGGGGGGCAAGACAACGAAGAAGAACAAAAACCATGGTGCGCAGACATGATAAAGTGTGCTGTTGATTGCCATAAGGTAGTCAGAGCCATATTTATATTATTGATACTATTTAATTTCAGATTCCCAGCTTTCAAAGTCTTCTGGAAAAGGTGATTCAACTGGAGCTGGTGAGAACAAATCATACCTCTATCCCATCAGCTCACAAAGTTATGGTTTTATTCTGTTGTATCTATTTGCTACTTGGAGAGAATTTGATGTCCTTATAAAAATAGATAATATTTCTGTTTTACAACTTCAGCATCCAGTTGGAGTGAAGAGGCTTTGAACATCAATGCAGGATGGACAGATATGTCTTTAAAAATATCTGGTAAAATGGGGCCAGTGGACGGGCCAAAGTGGAGTGCCATTCCTGCAACTCAGCCCTGGACGCAGGAAACCCAAGGTAGCGACAATAACTGAATATAGTTTTTAAAAACAATATTATGCTTACAATATTATGGGTGAAGCATTTTTATTATAATTTTCCAAATTCAACTTGCTTTATCTTTCCAACAATATTTCTGTGTTCCCTTGAAAAAAGCATGGAGCGGGATTGAGAGCAGAATGAAAAATGACTTAAACCCAGTGTCGTTCTCAATGCTAGGATTAAGCACAGCAGGTACACCTGTCATAATAAGGTTATATATAAAAGATGCATTTACAGCTCTGCTTATGGCCACATGTGTTTGCCACTTAGAGTCAGCTGCCAATTCAGTTGAGCAATGGACAAATCAAGTTCCAGAAGATGAATGGTCTGGATTCAGTAAGTCAACTCTGCTCCTCTATGACACAGTGAAACTTATTCAACTCATGAAAAAACATGTACACTAATCATGGCAAATGTTTAATTATGATATTCAGATGGGATGACGGCTGTGGACCCCTGCTCTGACTGGAATGCCCCAGTTGAGCACTGGGGTAACTATGAAGAACCACCTGCACTGGAACCCCCAGCCTTCCCACTGAAGGAACAACCAGGCATTATCAAGGTATGACTTCAAAATCACTGAAAAGTAAGTTTATAAGTAAGTTATTATTTAGGTGTTTTTTTAAAGGCAGCTTTGTTGATGGATTTTTCACAGGTGAAGATGTTTTTGTTGTTTTTAATTTGAAACAAATAAAAATGCTTTTGTTTTGTCAGTTGTCTGATGATGAGAAGGACAGTGAAGATCCTTCTGAGGGTTCATCCAAGTCGAAAAAGAGAAGAAGAAAGAAGAAAAAGACTGAAGAGGAAACTGCATCTGTGTCTCAGGCAAGTGCCTTTTACATCCCCTAAAAGAGACAGGGAGATATGCATTTAACATGTGGATAATATTACATTTATGTAATTTATAGTCAGAGACTGTTTTGTTTTAATCCAGATGGTGAGCTCTGTTCTCAAACAACAAGAGCTTTCAGTGCAAGCTTCTCATAAACCCAGCATATCACCTGCTCTGAGTAAGTCAAAATTATTGTATTTTATATTGTTTTGTGTTGGCTTGTTCCTTCCTTTTAAACGCCTCAATGTTCTCTGTTTAATGACTCTCTAGAGAAGCCTGAGGAAACGGCAGATCCTCTGAAGCCCACACAAAAGAAAAAGGTTCGAAAAGAAACATGAACTCTTGCCACAGGTCAGAAACTGCTTATGCAACTGATTGTTTTACTTGCAATAATTACCAGGTTCTAAAACATGATCAAACTATTTAACAAACCAAGCAGTGGCGCTTAACTGCTTGACTGAACATTGTCACGAATGGTGGTCCTATGGACTGAAGTCTTAACAAAATTGCACTATTTGCTACACTGTAATGTTTCAGGAGATGGTTGTACATTATATCATACATATTACTTTGAATTGGTTTGTCCCCAAAAGAACAAAACGGGTTTGATTATTGTCTATTTAATATAAATGGGGTTTTACTACCCTTTGTGTTGCACCTAATTTATTTTTTTATTCCGCTGCTGACCTCATCAAGTGAGTGTATAACTTTTTTCCAAATTTGTTTAAAAAGCAGATATGTTTGCTTTGCAGGGATTTGTAACTTTTAAATACTTTCTTAATTGGATTAAAACTACAGCAGCTCGTTTTAAAATCAACTGACATATTCCAGTGAGTATTTTAGTTATTTTAAAACTGGCAGCTGTTGTCAGAGTGATTTAATAATTTATTTTGATTAAATAGTTTTGTAGAAAATGCTTTGCTGCAATTGTTTTGCTGAAAAACAATAGTAGTAACTGATAAGAGCCAGCAGGAGGCACTGTAGTGTTAAATAATATTAAAGCACTGCTAAATGTCCCTTACCAGACTTTGATCACTGTTAACCTATTTTATTTTCAAAAGCAGAATGTCTATTGTTGATGTTAATCCTTGTGATGATTTTATTTTGTGTTTCTTCCATTATTGTACTAGAAAAAGCCATGCCGTGTACAGATTTAAGGGCTTTTTCAAACACTTCTGTGACTGCACTGTGCAAAAAGCTGTAACACGTTCCTTTTGATGTTGATGATCAAATGTTTGTACTTTTTTTTGCTGAATGTGAAATGTGTACATTTTAAAACTGACTTCCAAGATTTTTCAAAAAAGGTTTTGGACTGAAAAGAAACAAAGACTGAAAGAGAGCAGCTTTACTTTAACATGATGATAAAACAATGACACATATTCAGAGGAGTTGATTCTGTTGCCTTAACATGTATAGTCATTTTGCAAGATTTGATGTCAGATTGATTCTACTTGCATGACTTAAATAATAGTCCTAGTGGAAATGAAATGATCTGCTTTAATTGTTTGATCCACTTATTGTATATAATGTGCTTTTTTAGAAGGACAGATTTTGTGGGCGTCCGGTTTAGCAGATAGATATTACCACAGCTGTGTTGTTGGTAGGCCTTAGTGCAGTCAGCTTTTAATCGACTGGTATGTGAACTCTGACCCTAGATGTCCTTAGGCCTGACGAGTTCTGTTTTTACTAATGCTAAATCAAACATTGTATTTATAAAATTGTTTTAGAAAAAATGTTTTTGTCAATGGCATTTTTATGTTTGTTTGGTAAAGAAAATGTTGGAATAAATTGTAATGCTTGATCTTATTTCATTGCGATCAATATTTATTTCATTGACAGATGACAGAAGTAGTAACCCTCAGGGAAATTTGCCATTGAATGTATTTCAAAATATGTCACACAGGATTTGAAATATGTATATGTATATATAACATCTTGACCCCATTGATATTAAGAAAACAAGAAAAATCGTATTACAACTGTTTTCCACATTAATAATAAGACCTTCATTTGGTTTTCATTTTTGTGTATTTTTAAAACAATTAGTTGCTTGGTTAACAGAATTTATACAGTCTTGATACAGTCTTAATACTATACTGGATTTATCTTTCCATTTATCGTCTCCATACAATCTATAAAATCTATGAACATGGCCCACCTCTAAACAATCAAATTAAGGTCAACAAGTCCAGCACCTTTAAAAACAGTTTTCTTTGCATATCTGTGGATGTTGTTTACCGGTTCCCCAAATATGGCTTTGAGATGTTTGTTTTCCTGTATTTGTATTCAATCTAATCCCAATCCATCCCGTCTAATCTAATCTGTATGGCCCAAATCTACGTCATGAGAGAGGCAGAGTCAATGTGTTGCTGTGGTCTCGTGGCACGCTTCTCACATGGATGACCTTCTCCGCTCCTCCCCTTATCTCCAACTGCATTTGGGATTTAACCGTGTTTAATCTGAGGCAATCTCTGGCTCCATTCAAGCAACAAGAAGAGGTCATTTTGTATTCATTTTTTTCCCTCTGTTGGATAGTCCTTTGTTTTGTTGGGCTATTATAACCATGAAGGTCAAGCAATAATAGATTGTACCACAAACCTACGCAGAGCACTATAAAAATTACACTCAAAATGCCCTAAACACATAAAGTGAATCTCTTCAAGTTCGTTTCTGTACATGAGATAAACAGGGAATTGGCCAATAAAGATCAGTGTGAGTAGTAACATATGTATTCTGTGGTACAAAGGAAAGAGCATTTACGCCTGAACTGGGTTTTACAGTGGAAATCAATGGGGTATTATATTTTTTATGTCTAATGTGGTATGTTTAAATCCAGGCTCAAAGTGATTCTGCTTAGCTATGCATATGACTGAAAGGTTTTTTATTCTGCACTCTTCTTATTTATGTTTTTATTTGTATTGTGATTTTAGTGTCTTTCTTATTCTGTAAATCACTTTGAATTACTTTGTGCTATATAAATAAATCTGCCTTAACTATGTTTTGTGAAGTCATAGCAGAGACGGAAAATCCCATGTTGTGATGCAGTCTCTTAGCTCCATCTGTCAGAGCAGCTCGCTGGACGTTTGACAGGCGACAAACAGACAAACAAGATTGGTGTCATGGGGTCTCAAGGATCAAAATAAATAAATATACATCAGCACATAGGGTTTTAAAAACATGTTACTAGCTATACTATTTGTATATAGGCCCATCCAAAGAAATGACAGTGAATTTTGCCTGGACAACGTTCATGCATCAATTGAGAAGTAATTAAGTATGAATAAATTCACATCAGTCAACTAAAAAGTCAAATGTTGAGCTCATCACGTTGAAATGTAGGTCAGTGGTTCTCAGACAGTGGCTGGCGAACTAATGGTACCCAGGCCCTTCTGCAGTCCGTCTACACTTTATTTTTTAATCAGACGCATTAATATTCATCCCGAAATAGCCCTACCGTATTATAGTCTATAGATCATGGACTCCTAGACCATGTTAACCACATCCGAGTGTTTTAGAACTCTTTTTCCCAAGGTTTGTCTTGGTCTAGGGCTGGTTGTAGTTTACCTGCTGTGATGTGGAATGAATGAGAACCATTGGACACAGTATATGGTGACCAGGTTTTAAAAATTTATAACTGGGAACACGGGGTTGAGGTGGTTGCTAAAAATAAGCTTGTGAAAAGAGTATGTAATTAAGAACATTATTAAGCACTCATTACAACTGAGTGAACTTTTGGCCTTCTGACGATTTTCAGCCACAGTTTTCTGTATTTGAACAAAGACATTTGAATATATATTACCCTTTTCACTGTTGGAGGGGATCAAATGGGTCAAAAATAGGGACACCTGGGATATTTCTTGTATAAAACCGGGACAAATCACTGGTTTTAGATAAATCCACCAGAACATGGGACAAATGGCTCAAAACTGGGACTGTCCAGGGTAAATAGGGACGTCTGGTCACTCTATCCAAGCATGAAATGTCCCTGACCCCAAAGTATCAGTGATAAAGTCTCATTTATACATGTAGGCCATCTCAGGGATTTGTTCTTTTTTTCCAATAATTGTTTTTAACCTCAACGATGTGTCTCAATAGTCTTGTTTATGAAGCGTTTCGCATCCGTCTCCATCCATTGGTCCAGTTCCCCCTGGTCACGTGACGCTGGATGAGCCAGATTAAACTCGCCGTTTGAGGGACTCCTGCACTTTGCGGAACAACATCGGTCCAATGAGTCGTTCCTAGCGCCACGGAAAAAAACGCAATCTCGCTTTTAACAACGATTTAGCCTCGTATTCAACTCGATCCAAGTAGCATTCATGAAATAGGTGAGGTTCTGTACTGCGGTGGTCAGGATGTTTTCGCCGTGGGACCGGTGGTACTCGACGAGCTGCTGCCTCTGCTGCCATGTACGGACGGGCACCATTATACTGGGAATATGGTACATGGTGAGTGGCATATGGTCCGTGCCAGCCTCTTATATTACAGAACGGTATTAAATGGAAAACGCTAGAGCAAATACATCCTTGCACCGGTGTCTAAATAAGATAATAAGTTTCGAGATGCGTTTGTACTTTTTTTTACCTTTTGTTTTTCCCATTAACCCTAGTTTGGCCAGTGTAGTTCAGGGGAGAGGAAGGCATCATGTTTTAATTTTACATCATTAAGGATAAATTAAAACATAAAGAAAAAACAAAAGTAGCCCATGATGCCCTGCTCCTATCCACAACAACATCAATTTGTGATCATTTTTTTCACTTACTTAATAAGAAGCTCCAGTTATTCCATTGAGTCACAGTCTTATTTTAGCATTGTTAAAATATCCATTGTTACTTTGCCATAAAATTCAGTCCCAAATGTCAGATACGTGTTGTATTGTAAAGCTATGGCCCATATAGTGAAAGGTGGTTAAATATAGCAGTAGCCTCCATTTGGGTGCGCAGGATAACCTGGACTTTTAAACATAGTTCAGTAATCCTGTAAATCCTCGACCTTCACTGAGTTAGACCCTCTGCTTTCCACAAAGTAATGACAGTGTGAGTAATCAGGACAACAAGCTACTACCAATCTGCCCCAATGCGTTAAATAAAAGAGCAAATTTACATTTTCTGTCTTGCCAAATATTTTATTTGTTTTATACAGTGAAATGGTAATTTTGAGATTTATTTCTATAAAATCCGTTTAAACTTGGCTTTTAAATGTAGTTAGAAAAACAACAGAATTTGAAGAAAATTACACTGTTATGATTCTATCCTTGTGAATCCTGCATGAAAATAGAAAAAAACTGTTTTGGTTTTAAAGTAGAAAGCGTTGCCATTTTGTTAATGTAAAAGCAGTTGTTGGTTGTAATAATTGATGTTTTACTTCTTTTTAGCTCATCAACGCAGTGGTCTTACTCATCTTACTGTCTGCGCTCAATGACCCAGTGCAGTACCGCTATCACCTGACCAGCTCTGAGCTTGGCACTGACATCGATGTCATGGACGATGCAAGTGAGTGACACTTTCTCCAGGCCTCTATATTTCAACTTTGTTTTTTGTACAACATTAATTCTTTGGGGTTTTTTGGGGTTTTTTGGGGTTTTTTGTTTTTTTTTTTTTTTGAGCCTTACATCAGAGAGAGCAAATAAAAGATGTATTAATCTTATAAAAAAACCACCCCACAGCTCAGTGTACTGCTAAGATTTAAGACACTATATATGATTTGAAGCCTAGGATATTCTATTGTACATATAACAGTTTTGATGTAGACTATGGCAAGATTCAAAACTGGAATCATTGTGATACCTGGTATTTTATAAAACAGCAGACTAAGGAGGGGACACACTTGGCAATGAGTTTTAGAAGATGAACTAGTGCAAATGTTGAAAATTATTTGAAAGCTTATAGACACTTCCCATATACTGTCAAGATACTTTTTCCAACATTGTGTAAAACCCAGACAAAAGACAGCGGTGTTCCCCTGCACACAGTCCTTGTATCCACACAGTGTTCTCAAACCTGTGACAGTGCCCTCCGCAGACCGCTGCCCTAAGCACAGGCCACGCTGAGTCAGCTCCAGGGAAACATCTGAGTTCGTGTTTCCCTCCGGCCGCTATCATCGTCACAGAGCGATCCTGTCACTGCTGCGTCTGATTAAAAACTGCTCTCAATCTCTGGCAGATTAAAGCCGCCATCTTGAACACCCCCCTCCGGGCTGTTTGCTGGCTCTGATAGTGTGTGGTTTGTGCCGATGTGCACGTAAGCATACTTTGTGAAGCAGTTATTGTGCCTGAAGTTAACACACAGATGAGTGTTGAAAATCTTGGATAGTTTTGTTTTTTTTTGAAATATTGCAAATAAAAAATCCCAGGATGAGAAATACGCATATATTACAAAGAGTAAAACCCTTTACTTTTTACACAAGAAGTGAATAAAAACAATCATTATTAGTTTCTTTAGTAACGGTAATGTACACCCTGGGTTTGCATCTGATGAAACACTTTCCTATCTTAAAATTGTCCCCATTACAATATCTGAAAATACACATAATCAATAACACAGTTTTATCAAAATTCAACGCAACATCACGTAACTTTGTACTGTGGAATATGACTATTGTACATTTCTATAGAGAAAAGCAGGTGGAGGCCCTCCTCCAAATAAGTTGCATTTTTCAGAGCAATAAAAAACATGCTTTACTTTGGTCTATTTTGTGGCTAAAAAAGTTACTCTGTGGGGCTTTAACCCAGTTGAGTGATGTGCCTTGTGACTTAATCAAACTCCACTCTTTATAATCAGTGGTGTCTTGAAGACAGTGTGTCCTTGTCGCCTCTGCCTCTTGACAAGTGTCCCAGCGGTCACAGCTGTAATGTGAATATGAGAGGTGTTATATTATGTCAAATTTAGCCCTAGCCCTTGCATAACAATTAGCCTTCTGGTGGCCATGCTTTTCACAGACAGATTGAGTGCTAAAAATAGTAAAGAATCTTACTCAAGGTGCTTGTAGTTTGTCTGAATACACTGGATTATGTCTGGCCTCATAAAGGTGGGTCAAGTGTTCATTATATTGCTGTGTCTAATTTATGGCTGTGTTTTCTCTTCTCAGATATCTGCATAGCAACTGCAATATCCCTCCTTATGATCCTTATATGTGGCATGGCAACCTATGGGGCCTACAAGGTAAATAAAGAGTTTCTTGAACCACTAATTATGTAGTTATACCACATATTGACAAAGACCTTTTTATTAGGGTTGTCAAAAGAAACAAATCAAAACTAAAACATGATACTCATTTGAACAAGTATCATTACTGAAAAAATTACATCAAAAGGACAGGATCTCTATCAGAACTAGCTAAGACCACATGGTAACATTAAAGAAAATAACATTATATTGTTTAAAAACACTAATTATTGTGGCATTAATTTCAATTTGATCATTTTGATTCAGGTTTATCTTTTTTATTCTTTATAGCAACATGCTGCTTGGATCATCCCTTTCTTCTGCTACCAAATCTTTGACTTTGCCCTTAACACGCTGGTAGCCATTAGTGTGGTGGTCTATCCCAACACAGTACAGGACTATCTTCAGCAGTTGGTAAGGACTATATTACTTCATAGACCAATCCTTTTGAGAAATCACATAATGTTTTTATAGTTCCTTTTGTAGTAAAACATTCAAAGAGT
>JACM01038382.1:0-22290 GCA_000787095.1 Periophthalmodon schlosseri
GGTTGTCGAGGCCCCCGCCTTCGACTGTCGTCCAGATCTCTCCGCACCTGAATAGAAACAATGAAATCATTTTTTCTGGCTGTTTTTATTTGTATATTTTTGTTTGCTCAAATTATGAACATGTTAAAAATAAACCCTCAGGCTTTTCAGCAGGTCTCAAACAATAATAAAAAATACTTTTACTTTTTAGTTCTGTTCAAAAATGTAGTGGAGGAGAAAGTACAGATACCTGCTCTCAAATGTAGTGAGAAGAAAAAGTAAAAAGTATCCACTTCAAAATGTACTTAAGTGAAGTACAGATACCTAAAATTTGTACTTAAATACAGTACTTTACTGCTTTTACTTTGTTACAATCCACCACTGATACTTACTTCTTCTATACAAGAAACGGTTCATTCATATGATTTGTCTATATTCCCACCTCTCTATGCAAATCTGAGTACATTATTTTCCCTTTAAAACTCTCTCTCCCTGTGGCCTGTTTTGTCATTTTGTTCCATTAGATCTGGGATCGGTTTATTTAGGCTCTGCTCTTATCGTTGTCGCTGGTATGTTCCACATTTGAAGCATTTGGGAGTTGTGCAGCCACCTGATAACAGAACAAATAAACCTGCATGTGAATTTAAAATGGTGTGAAATGAAAAACAGACAAACTCTCAGTGGGTTTGAGGAGAGGAGAGTGGAGCGAGGTGGAGAGAGGTCGGGGAAATAACTACAGTTTGAGCTGATTTTAAACAAAGGAACAAAGACCAGACTAAATTAAAGACCCTGTACTGGATTTTTTCACACATGTATTTGAGCAAAATGTGTCCTGCCCCAGTACAGATTGTAAAAGCAGCTCTTGAGGTCAAAATAAGTCAGCTGCGTGCCGTCTGAATCTAATTGGAAAGCATTTTATTGATCAGGAAGTGAGTGTTACCATCAAACAAAACTCCGCTCTCTGGCCTTGGAGCCTTGTGAAAAGCTCTTATAAACTCAATGCAGTGAATAATTAGGATGCTCTGAATGTATATAGTGAGGAGTAACTTTACACCACTGCAAGCCATTTAAAATGAACAGTTTTTCACATTTTAAAGTCAGTAAAAATCAGGTGCAGCGCCTTGAAGCTGGAGAGGACCGTCTGCCATTTTGGTAAAAGCAAATGATTATTTTGGTGTGGTCATTTTTAAGGCCAATGTTTTCACACAAATATTAAACTGCACTAACTTCTGCTTGTGTCCATGGAGATGTTGATTTGCCTGTAATGTTCCACAGTATGGCACCAACATCTCAGCTTCCATAAAGACAACTGGAGATGATGCCATCAGGCCAAGTTACAGGTCAGATCTGTGGAGGGGAGACCTTGCTCAAAGTAAGAATGCATAATACTTGATACAGAATACTACACAATACTTTTCAAAAGATGCAAGATTTAATGCCATACTGTGGAACATTCCAGACAACCCAATATAATCTCCAAGCAGACCCTCCACCAGAAAAGTTACATAGTGCACCTTTCTATTTTTTTTTATAAGGTAAATGTAATCTATTATTGCATTTTCTCATTGAATAGATATTGCTGTTAAAAGCAAAGAATTTCATCCTGGTACACTCTAGTTTTGACTTAAAATAAATGTATGAGGCCTCTATGTCTTTGTCTTCCATGGATAATGTTAATTGTATTTATAAATATTACTTTGCCAATTTAAAAAAAAAATAAATCTTTTTGCACATCCGGCACATTTCCTCGACAGAAAAGAGCAAAGAGTGAGAGACTGGACATGTCTTGAGATGAACAAGCTCCTCTGGCACATTTATATATTCTCCATGGAAACAAGCACCAGGAAATATGTACTCTTATATGACCCATATGAAAAGCTTTAGGAAGGCACAGATATAATTTACACAACTTAAAATGACTCAGAACATGGCTAATCGTGAGAGGTTTTGATAGATTTATACAGTGAGCAGACCTATGAAATCTTGTTTTCTAGACAGGCCTACTTCATATTCTGAATGATTGCAACCTTCGTGGTTTGCTAATTGAAATGATTTAAATTGCAATATAATATTTGTTAACTTGTTTAATATCCAGACCCATATTTCTTTCTATAGGCTTTACCACTGTACAGCTTTAAATGGCACAGGGGTTGAGGCAAATTGCAGGAAGTCGGTCTGGTTGCCATGGGATACGGTTAAAGTCCAACCAAAACACACCTTAAAGCTATTTTAGACAGAGAGAGAGATGAGAATGAGAAGAAGAGAGGGAGAGAGTGAGAGGGAAAGAGGGCAGACAACCCAGAGGAAAGAGAAAAAGGAGAGGGAGAGGAGGAAGAGAGAACAGAAAAAAGGGGAGAGGAGAGAGAGGGGGGCAGAAAAGAGGGAGAGGAGAGAGAGAGGAAAAGAGAGAGGGAGGAGACAAAGAAGAAAGAAGAAGAAAGCGAAGCGAAAGAGGAGAGGGGGAGTATAAAGGAAAAGAGAGGAAGAGGGGGAGGGCGGAGAGAGGAGAAAAGGGAGAGAGAGAGAGTGAGAGAGAGACAGGGAGAGAGAGGAGAGAGAGGAGAGAGATTTAGAGAGATAGAGAGGAAAAGAAAGACAGGCGCTATTCACAATGTGGCTGTATGTTTCAATGTAAGTCTATACATTATATTCACTCTCCGTCCTCTGTACCATCTACTCACTCTCCCTCCTCTGTACCATCTACTCACTCTCCCTCCTCTGTGCCATATATTCACTCTTATTTTTGTTCATGCTTTAATTAAGGTGTAATTATTATAAAGTGATACCTATTTTTGACACACACAAAAAGTCACACGCGTTGGGTCCATTTCATGCATTTCCTGTTTTATTTTTCTTCACTGGATTTATTTACAACATTTTATTTTATTTTATTAATTTATTTATATATTTGACAGCACAAACAGTTTTATGGCTTTGACACAGGCTGCAGTTTTAAAGGTGCTCAACGGAACCAACTCCAAAAACACTCAAGAAAGAAAATTTTAAAATGAATGACATCTTTTCTCATTAACTTAAATCTAGAGCAAAGGTTCATATTTTTGACAAACTATATGGCCATTATTTATGTCTCAACAAGGTATTCCCAGTGTAAATTCTGAATAAACACAAATAAATCCAGTTGGGGTGTCCAAACATCTTGTTTGAATCAATCATTTGGTTTTGAAAAGTTCAGTGTCACAAAAAGGAACTTATAAGACAGAAATATTTCCCAGCATGCAACACAACATTGATGAAGCATTATTTCATAGTTCAATAAAAAACAGTAACATTTCAGGCACAGTTATTGTCACTCTCTCTTTTTAGTTATGAAGAATACCTCAAATAAAAGGGATATCTATTAGATTTGAGTGGTTTTATTTTAATGACATTATTTGATTAGACCTATACAAAAGTTTCTTTCACATGTTCTTTCCTTACTCTTACTAGTTGCCAAAGTAACTAAAAATAGAAAAAAAACATGTGAATTAATAAAAAAAAAGTTGTAGTTTTGAAATTATTTAAGGATCTATTTGATAACAGTAAATAAAATACCACACACTTTACACTACATAATATACAGAACATATAAAGAGTATTTCAACTGTGTTCAAAAATACAGGAATAAGCCAAAGGTGAGTGAGAAACAGTCTGTGTCACTGCTGATCAGTTTAAAGGCATCAAGTGTCTAATGGAAATAGTTGAGCATATATATATAAAAAAAACAAAAAAAAAACAAAAACACATTGGAGTGAGCGACAGTGACAAAAATAACATGGTAACTGGTAACTGACGAAGATACTCAGATCATATTTTTGATCAGAAATGTGCTCAAATATGTACCGTATGTTATGTCTTGGTGGAGCTTCTAGTATCTCATAATATATGTCAAAAATATGCAAAACAATGTAATATCACAATTTTCTTAGAGTTTGATAACAATTTATATTTAATCACAATTCATGTAAGATCTTTGCCCTTTAAAGCCATCTGCTTCTTTTGAGAGTTCACACTTCACTGTGATTGGTTGAATCACTCACTCTGAGCCTGACAGAGAAGTGGTTGGGGAAAAGTGTCTGTGTTTTAACGTAGAGCTGCAATCAATAGAGCAGCATCAATATGAGGATATCACCAAAACAAACAAACCAGAAATGAGACAGAGATTTGATTTTTTATCTCCATATCATCCAGCCCTAGAAAGAACTGTAAAATGAAACACAGATATGAAGTATATTTTTAGATTAAACCACAACTTCCTTCATTTTCAATTGACTCTATTCTCCTTACAATATACTTTTTGCCAAACAACAATTTTGACATAATCAATAATGAAATTTAAAAACATGCCTAATGTTAACATGCATGGAATCAAATGAACAACGTAAGGATCATAGCATTTTTGGTCATTCAATCTATTTCCATTTTACATATGTTTTTTTTTTTTTTCTAAAATCCTTAAAATTCTTTCAACTTTTTACAATTTTCAAAACATTTATGGCACTTACAACACAGACACAAGCAGCACTTACAGAGACAAGGCGCACGAAAAATCAAAAATCATTTCACAGAATCACAAAAATAATGTTAGCGAAAAGAGCAAACTGGTGTTAATCTCAAATGCATTTTTTTAGTCATTTCACAGTGAAACATTTACAGAAAAAATATCAAAGTCACATTAAGTTTTAAGTGCAGTTTGTAAGGTGCGTTAAAGGGATTTTTACATGAAGTGATGATAAACTGTACAACTAAATTGTAATTAAGAAAACACAAAAAAGCCACAGTCTTGAGATGAACGAAGGACCTGAATGCATCGTGATACATTCACAGTAGCAAGTCTTCATCTGGAATAAGTGCAGCAAAAGTAAATGTTTTGATGATTTTAAACCTGTCAGGACCACATGACCCTATAATATATCTGTGCAGGTTTTAGATTGATGGGTGAAAGGATACCCACCCAAAGGATACCCACCCAAAGGATACCCACCCAAAGGAGACCCACTGAGATACAGGGAGAACACCCACTGAGATACAAGGAGAACATGCAGACTCACAAAACAGTCTGGGAGTTGAACCCAAGACCCTCTGGCTGTGAAGCAAGTCGTAAAAACTATTCCACCTAGGTCTATAACTGCAACAACCCAAATATGTTTGACGTTTTATTAATTGAGTGCACTGCTTAGGCCAATTTAGATGCAATTTTAGATTAGGTAGATAAAAGTGTTTTCAGGTAATAGTCAAATGAGATATGAGGGAATTTCAAAAACAATAGTGCACACAAAACATATATAATTCTAATCATTTTGAAAAACAGCATTCCAGTGGCAAAATTGTACTCAAATATTTTCTATGAACCATTTTTGCTTTCAAAAAACAACATTAGATTTCAATTGTAAAACGCTTCAAAGTAATCTCTTGTGAATTTCTTTGTGCTCAAACTAATTTGAATATTTTCTTTTCAGTCTAAAATTGCATGTCATTTTGAAATTGCCGATTGGATGGTAAACGCTCTCTTTACTGTGTCTCTGCCCCTCCCCCTTCACTTTTGTGTCACGCGTAAAGCTAATATGTAGCAATTTTAGTATTTCTATAGCAATGAGCAGTAGCAGTAGCAGTATTGAAACCATTTTATAATAACACCTTAGTCTTAATAAAGTATGAACAAAGAAGAATTCATAATGAACAAATAGTTTATCAAGAGTGATTCAGGCTTAGTAACTACTTAAAGGCGCTGTACCTGATTTTAAACGGTTTGCAGTTAGCATGCTACCCATTCAACGCAATGAGTTTATAAGCGCTTTTCACAACACTCAGAGCAGAGTTTTGCCGTCACAGTAATGGTAACAACAACTAGCATGCAAACAGCGCACTTCCTGATTGTTGGACAAAAAACCCTCTTTAGAATTAGATACAGACAGCACACAGCGGACTTATTTTGACCTCAAGAGCTGCTTATACAATATATCTGTACTGAGGTAAGACAATGTTTGCTAAAAAATATGGGAAAACAATCTGGAACCGGCCCTTTAAGTCTTTGTTCATGCTTTACTATGGCTACTAAAGCATAGTTATTATAAAGTGTTACAGAAGTATTTGTAGATCTAGTAGTAGTAGTATTCCCACAGTACTGAATCTGGACGGAGCGCGGCCGTTTGGCACTGAGGTTGGCACTGAGTAAAAGGCAAAGATTAAAAATACAAGTTGAATTATTGATGAAGGCAGATGATCCAGTGAGCAGACTACGAGAGGTTTGTACCAAAGATATTTAGATCCTCTTTTGTTCAATGTATAATACATTGTGAATAGTTAATGAAAGAAATTCAGCTGAATAAAGCTTGTAACTTTAACTTGTATGTTTCTATGGCAATAGTATTTACTGTAAACTTTTCAATGTAATAGTGGTTCACAGTGTAAATCATTAAACATGTTTATGTTTGAAAGAACTGAAATATGAACTGTTAAACTAATACAAGAATCACATGCATTTCTAATTGTTAGTGCACCTGCTTGTTTCCATGGAGCTGTCATTGCTTTGCCTAAAATGCACACAATATGGCATTAAACATATTTCCATGGTGACAACTTACAGGTCAGATCTGTGGCGGGGCGAACATATTAAAAATGCATGTTTTTCAAGGTATTTCTTTAGCAATAAAACACTCACAATTAAATAGACATTTAATGCCATATTGTGGGACATTCCAGGCAAGGCAATAGGATCTTCAGGGAGACAAGCTGTTGGCCAGAAAAGTGCACAGAGTCCACCTTTAAATAAATAGAAGCATAAAATGTCTCTCCAATATATAATACTGCGGTTCAGTGCTCTCTGCTCCTTCTCCTTAATAGACTGAGCTTTTATAAATCTTAATTAACAGATCCACAGTCTACTTTTTCTTTAATAAACTTTTCATTTCTTTCAAATAAACACTTTTTTCTGCTCTTTTCTCTCACATATCTGAAGATAATTACCGGTACACTTTTGAATCTAGGCCTTAATTAATTAGTTACAAAAGTATTTCCTTACAGCTGTCTAATGACAAACTTGTGTCTACAATATTGTCTTTACGTTTATGAGTACAGGATTTTTATAGTTTACACGGTACAAGCTGAGAATTAGACAAGGTGTATTGAAAATGTTTTGTCCCAGAAATTCTTAAAAATCGGCCAAAATGATCTCTAATAATTGCATGCATATACCTGTTTGTGTTTATTAGGGTCGCCAAGAATGAATACCTGGAAACTCCTGGAATTGAAACTAAATAGATACTCATTTCAACAACGATTGATACTGAGAATAAATCTGCAAAAATAGGACATTTGACCTCCTGAATAGTTTTAGAGTGGCTTTGAACTAATGGTAATAAACAACTATTATTTTGTGTTGAGATTTACACTAAAATGTGAAAAATATGAGTTTTCATCATCATTGTGGTATCAAAACTTGTATAGAGTCTTCTAGTATTGAAATCAAGTTAGAATTTTTAGTACTGTGACAACATTTGTGTCTATAGACCGAGACAAGACAAGATTTGGACATCATTTGTACTAAAACACATAAAAATTCAAGAGATCATTTTCCTCATGTGTGCACACTCTTCTAGCACAGTGTACTCTATCAATCAGTAACTTGTATTTGTCCCCTAAGAGGTCATTTAAACCATATTAAAGTATCAACATTACTATTACTGGTCCTTGACGCTATAAATGCATTCTCTCTCCCCTTCTTCAACGTCCACTTTAAGCTATAAGCCACAACTCTTCAACGCAGCAGGAAAACTAATAGCCTCCTCAGCCTCTCCTTCTCCATATTGACAAATCTATCAACCTCTTCTTGGCATGTGTCTTTGTTGCACCTACCTTGTCTGTATTTTCTAAGTAAATTGTCTAATGAGGTTACAATATGAATTACCTTTTGAAAGTGTAAAGAATTCAAAAAGATTAACCTAATTTAAATAGAAATGACTACCTAGAATAAACCATGTACTGCATTGCTGTTTAAATGATACATTCAAAATACATACAAATTTGTCCCAATTTTGTGTCATTTTAATTTTGATCATTATTTTTTTGATAGCTGAGGTTTAAATTCACAACCTATCGATGGATTTTGGAGAGATGAAGGATTGGGACATTTACCATACCGCAGCTTAACTCCATTAACAATTAAAACAAACTATTTTGTCTTTTCAATGGTCAAAAGTCCTCAAAAAGACGCCTATAACAGGAAGTTAAACCCCATGAATTCTATCTAAATATATTTGATCCAAACCTCCAGTCTTTCTCACTAGAAAACATTTGTTATTTGTTCCATAAAATTGGACCCTGAAAAAGTTTAGCACCAATTTGACGCGGCACGGCTGATCCAGAGTCAGTCTTTTGGGTTCACATTGTGGCTGCAGTTCACAAGAAAACAAGCAAGTACAAGCAATGATAAATAAATACAATGAGAGAACTACAAAAAGAATATGTAGTAAAATTGACTTAAATTCATAATATATATCTTGATTTGAGAAGTTGAGTTGTATCATCAGTGTTGGGAAGTATACTTGTATGTATGTATTTAGTTACAGAATACTGAATACTTGTATTAAAATGTATTTTGTAACGTGTTCTGAAACATGGTCCAATCAGAGTACTGTATTCTGAATACT
Source organism: Periophthalmodon schlosseri (assembly GCA_000787095.1). NCBI lineage: Eukaryota > Metazoa > Chordata > Actinopteri > Gobiiformes > Gobiidae > Periophthalmodon > Periophthalmodon schlosseri. Next base: position 8,625 of record JACM01038382.1, read on the forward strand.
TAGAATACTTTTACACTGAGCTGCATTATAAGGGTAAAACATTTATTTATGTCTAAAAGAGAAGTAGAAATCATACACACTTACTGCAAGAGCGGGGTTTTCTCTTTCTCTCACTAATACTGTGCAGTTCAAAGCCAAAATTGCATGATCAAGTACCGCCAAGTATTCCTGTGATTTAAAAAAAACTTAACTGTGTTCTGAATACCACCAAATGAAAAAGCAACTATCAGAATACAGGTACTCAGAATTAGTGTTCAGAATACATATTTTCAGTACATGCTTTCAGTTACTTCCCAACACTGTGTATCCTACACATATGTCACACTATATATAAATCATTTACTTGTTTAATCAGTTTTTCAAATTGTACTATGGCTCATATTAATGTAATTATCTTCCGTGGAATACTGTAAAAAAAAATGTTCAGAATATCCCACATAATTTCATTTAGTCTAAATCAAATTCTATATCATATTCATTCATTCATAGCCTGCAGGGTTATAGTTTAATACCACACCGTTGTGCCCTTGAGCAAGACACACTCCTTTTGTTCCATTTTCTCTATCCAGTATTTTTTTTTTCAATGTCAAAATCATAAGACAATTACACTTGAAATCAGATTTATAAAGTTAGAAATATCATATCAACAGGTTAATTATTATAGGTCTAATAAGGGGGAAAATCAAGATAATTTTGAATTCAAGTCATTTTAATTACTGCACATTCATTTTTTATAGTGTGGTTCAAACCCAGAGCACATAGCAGGAGGTGAGGGGCCCAGGTGCGTGAGTGCTGTGAGTTGTAGTTGTTCACATGGCTATGACTCGTGCTTTGGCTGCAGCGGCCTGAGCTCTCTGGACTACAGCGGGGGCAGGAGGTGAGGGGCACGGGTGCATTGTGGGAGTTGTAGTTGTTCACATGGCTAGGACTCGTGCTTTGGCTGCAGCGGCCTGAGCTCTCTGGACTACAGCGGGGCAGGCCTCTCGTCGGGTCAGCTGACTGGCCTCAAACAGACCCTCATGGACTCCTCCTGGACCAGAGTCACAGAAAGTCAAAGCTCCTGTAGGAAAACAAATACTTTATTTAGTGATAAGAATGTAAATATGTAAATTATTTTCCATAATCCATGAACAAATGTTGAATCTAGTTGATGTCTTCACAAGATGATTGTGGATGATGCCACTGTGTAAGTTTTGGATGAAAAGCCCCAAACCTTCTATTCTCCATAGAGATGTTGCTGTTTTGCCTGCAATGTTCCATGAAATGACAATAAAAATGCATCGTGGATGAATAAATAAAAGTTAGTTAAAGTTAAAAGTTTATTATTCCATAATGCTGAACATTCCAGGCAAAGCAATAACATTTTCATGAGACAAGCAGGTGACAGACCATGCATCAGAAAACTGGCATGAGCACAGTAACGTTTCTGGTCATGAGTCTGCCACCTGTTTGTCTCCATGGAGATGTTATTGCTTTGCCTGGAATGTGCCACAGTAAGGCATTAAACATATGCATCCATTGGGTTATTATTGGACTCTTATTTTCTTATTTTATTTATTTGTAAAGGGACACCATATATTAATGAACATTTAAAAATGTAAATATCTAAACATGGCTAATTTCCATCTTCAGTCCCTCGGTAGGTTGATATAAAACAGTTTACAGGACAGAGAAAAGAGCAGCAACAATCACACAGAAGCAAATGTAACACACAACACACTCTCTATACGTACAATTAGAGAACAGTTCATTTGAAGTTAGAAGTTAAAATTTAACACAACAACCCCTCAATATAAAAATGTTATTTGAACTCATTATATTAGGACTTCTTTCAAGTAACTGCAAGTTACTGGCATGTTCACGATCTACTGGATTATTTTAGGTCTTTCAAATTGTTTTCCACAAAAGAGCATAAACCCCTTGACTAGTTTCTTTACTACTTTTTACAAACACACTAATGTCTCTCTCTCCTTCTACCTGTCTATCTCCCCCTTTCTCCTCTATTCTATAGTCTGTCTCTCTCTCAGTCCCTCACTCTCCATGTCTCTCTCGCTTTGAAGAAGAAAGTGAAGATATCTCTATTTTTACAGCCATCTTCTGGTTGTCACAGCGACACATAGTTCATCTCTGATCTGACAGATTTACCAGAAAAAGGGTAAAAACGTGTTGATTACCGTCAGTTCGAGAGGAGGACACCGCGGGGGTGAGCAACCGAAAAAAACCCCTCACAATTAACACTTGACTATGTTTAAAGTAATTACAGCATTTAGAGGCAGAACAAAGAAGCAGCTCCACGGGACGCTAAATACCTGCACAGAGAGAGACTTCGTCATTCAAATTACAATTAAGATTTCAAAGGACCATAATAGTCCTCAGCTTAAACCCGGTCTAGATCAGATCGCTTTTTGAACCTTCACTCCTCATACTGTGTGGTAAGAAGAGGTGCAAACTGTTTCTTTATATCAACAATTACAGCACATTATGTTCTGTTAGTCACTGCTGCACAAAGTCTTTAAGAATAAATACACATTTAGAGTAAAAAGTGTTTCTCTGCCTTCACTAAAAGAGTACCCTGCCCTGGAGTCAGTCCCTCACATATTCTGTTCGAATACAGGAGGTTCTGGGACTGACAGCAAATTGCTTCTTCCACATGTTTTTTGCTGATGCAATCGCAGTCTCTTATTTGTTGCATGTAGCGCAATAGCAGAAAATATCTCTCAAACTGTAATGTTCAGAGTGAAATGTGTTTACAGCACAAGAGGAATGTGATCATCAAAAACACCTGGTGACGTGTCAGCTCATCTGTGGGTTTTGGATGAACTGTTGTATTTGGAAGACAAAGCACAATTAATTTTAAAATAACTAACATAATTTAATCTTTCCCCTTTTTGTCTTTGCTACATTAGTTTGTCTTTTTTGCATAATTTTCCAGGTGTGAACAGTCAGAAAGAAATCATACTACTCACATCAGATGGAACTGTTCACATTTCAATAATCTGATAACTCCAGAAATCAAATCATGATCAGATTGCTATTCTTGGGTTTCAGATTCCTTTTGATAGGATTTACAAAGATATATTTCATCTTGAATTGTTAATTTATATAGCAACAGTGCATTTTTTTTTTTTTTTTAAAGCTTCAGTCTCATTCTGTACAGCAAATAGTTTTTCACCTGAATGTGTTCTACTGTGAATATTTAAGTAATGTAAGGAAATGAGAGACAGGGATTAACTATTTAAAAGTATCAATTAGTTTGTCTTATTACAGACAGACCAAATTTGACCTCTTGGAGAAATAAAGTCATACAAACTCTACAAAAGACAAAATTCTCAATGAAAATTATTGCTATAGTAAAGGCACAAAGATCTGTCAAAATCTAATTAAGTTCACTGGAAATTCCTTCAGTCATCCAGGTAGGTTTAATTCTGTCAACTAGACAAAAGTTTTGAAATGAAGACATGTCACCACAAATCCAAGTGGCTTCTTCAGTTCTGACAGATATAAGGCCGTGACCCACCACTTTCCAGTCAGAAGGCAGGAGCTAATGACACTGAAACTAACACACCTAACTGTTTACACTGTTTGTGGAGAGCTAAAATATTGGGCTACACAGTGTGAACTGTCCCTAAGTCATATTTTGCATAATTGTTCAGGCCCCTAATTTCACGCCTCTTAGCATACTGGCTAACCATATAGTTTTCTTTGTTTTCATGTAGGTCTGAGGATGAGGTTGTAAATGACTGATAAATGATGTCTAAGCCCTCTGTGTCTGTTCAAAGATGGATAGTCTTTCCTTACAAATATAGCCTCTTTGGCTCCTCTCTCATACCACCTCTTTTCTTTGGCTAGGATCTGTCACTCTCACTCTCTTCAAAGGAGTGGTCGCGCTAAAACACATATTATGCACAATTTGTATTGTCATTTGACTTTAAACATGCTCTTGAGTACGTTTGCTTTGGCATTTCATGTTTTGGAGCTTAAAACATGTATAAACCCATTATTTTCCTGCTTGGGCACTCTCCATACAGGAATCTAGGACTCAATCTACTGACAGTAGAGAGAATTACCATGAGGAAAAAAATATTATTAGCAAATAAGGAACATCCCTCAATGTTACTAGGAGTATGAAGTTGTAATGAAAGTGATTTGATGGCAGAGATGCTTAGTACGAGTCTAGTGCAACAATCCTGGGAAAATTCAAACCAAGTGTTTTGTGACCATTCAGGAGGAGTGAACTCCACGAGATTCATCAAACAAGCGTCAATCAAGCAAAATACTACTCCAGGTAAAGTTATAGTTATGATACAGCTCGTTGCTTCATCTACAGAAATATATGTTTACATTTTTTTATTTCTACGGCTGTATTGGACTCATAATGTGTACTCATAAGGTTCACATCACAAGATTTTAGCTACACAGCTTCATGAATGGGCCTTATTCACAAAGCATTTTTACAAACTAGATTTAGTTCTGTTTACTTCACTGTTGGATCGGTTTTGTTCACATACACCACGCATCATTCACCCCAAATACTGCACCATGAGCCGTATGAGAGGCATCAAGTGAGAGCCCAGTGAATACGGACACAAAATGCTCACTTCCCTGGTGCAATACGCCGTGTTCTTTTCTTTGACCTGCTCTCAGAGCAGCCGTTTACTGAAAATCAGAATGCTGAGTTCACAACAGCCCAAGCAAACCACTCTTTAAGCAAATGCTCTTTTACCTTGACCTAACTTGTGGCAGTCTGAAAACAACCTGTCCTTTGTGCTATTTTTTGCTTGTTTGTTGACCAGAATGAACCATGCGTTTTTCTGATTGGCTAATGGACCTGTATATCACGGGTGCAGGATAGAATAACAGTTCTAAACTATAGATCTTTGTTAAGTATATGAATGTTGTTCTTTGTAAGATTTCCTTATTTAATTTACCACTGAAGAAGTAGAAGGCTGCACTTTTCTTAATTTCAGGTTTGGGCTCTATTGTTCACCACTGCGAGGCAGGACGAGCGCCTTTGAGGAGGTCTGAGTCACAGACTTTCTTAAAACCTTCAAACCTTTGCACAGTGGCCTACATTATAATTCATACAGACTAGTAGATTGCTTATATATTCTATAGTTGTAATTTGCATGAAGTTCACCTCTAACCAAAACAAGCCCCTAAATCATCGTCAGAGCGGGGGATTGGTGAGTGATGATGATGATTAGTGAAGAAGGCTGCATCTCAAGTGATTTTGATGGAAGTTCGCTGTGGAGGTCTGTTTCCTGGTTACGGACACATTAGAAAGACAAAAAATTCAAATGAAGACAAGCTGGAGGGGGGAGGGGGCCAATCAGAAAGACGGCATTAATTCTATATGGAAAATACAGGGAATAAAGTCATGTCAAGTTAATATGTATGTCTATGTTATTGTTAAAAATGGGGTATATTTCTATGGGGTACTAACTGCTAACACATATTTTAGATCAGATGTTACCTTTTATTGTTTGGAAAATGCTATATTTGCAAAAAACAATGTATTAGCATGTTTTATAAGTTTCGCTTGATGGTCTGAGCCTGTGCTCCCTTTGCTCTCCGTGCTAAGTCACTCCTACTTCAGAGCGGTATCACAACACAGTCAGCATGCATCCCACTAATGAAACTACTGCACATCGTATCAGGTTTGCCAAGTTGTTGTGAACAGTTTTATAACATGCTTTTGTATATTTATGGAGAATTGTCATGTGGGAGAATGGATGACGTAAGCTTATAGGCTGAGCATTACACAGAATCTTACAGTTAACCGTAAGGAGGGTTCGAATAGGGCCCAGGAGAGATCGCTAAAACGCTCAAACATGAATGACATTTAAAACCTCTTCAGACATGTTTTTCATGAGGCCACAAATTTTTGCATAATAACCCCTCTTTAAATTCACTTTTTTGGTAACATTTAAATTTTAAAAAGTGGTGAAGAGTTCCATGCAAAAGTGAATACCGATTAGTGATGGAGAATTTTGATGGCGAGAAAAAAAATATTGTTATCAGCGGTTTGTACTGTGTAGTAGTTAAAGGCGATGTATCACTTTTTTCATGTAATAAAGTAATTTGTGTTGCCCCAGTACAGATATTTGTACAAGCAGCTCCTGGTGAATGTGTGAAAGGGGGTCATTACTGAGTGTTCTGGCATTTTGTACCTGGTAATTTACAGGGATCTATGTGTGAATGGGGCGTATGTAAAAGCACACATTCTTACCATATCCGTCCACAGATCCTCCTTTGAATTCTCCTTCAAACCTCATGCCGTCGAATCGAGTGAACACACCGACGCCTTGAAATTTCCCCTGCACAAACTCACCTTCGTATCTGCAACAAGAAATGCTCAAATAAAAATTGACCATTGTGGTGGAGGAGAGAGGAATGCCTTTAGTTTCAACAAGCTTTGTCCTTGGCATCGACCGAATCAATGTAAAGAATCTCAATAGAAGAAGCGAATGCAATCTTTTTGAGTTATTTGAAGATAGATTGTTTGGTGGTGATGGTGATAGAAGGTTTCAAGATTCTTTAACTATCTTTTTATTAAAATGTACTCAAAGGGAAAAAAATCTATTCAAGATCTAACCATAAAAATCATGAAATGTACACTCCAAAAATGTTATACTATACTACTAAAGTTTTATTACTTTTACTTTTTATTTGTTCTCACAAAAGTGAGAACAAATAAAAAGTAAAAGTAAAAGTAATAATGCCAAAATCTTAATTCATATTTTGTCTGACCTATTACATTAGCTCAAATATTATGAATCTGATGTTACTCAGTACTGAAAAGTAGTTTTTCTCAAATACTTTTAAATACTCTTACTTAAGAATTATTTGGGTCTCTTACTTTTGACTTCTGCTTGAGTAGTAATATTTTAAAGTATCGTTGATCTCACTTAAACACTAAATTGGCTATTCTACCCTCCTCAGAAATAAATGATCCCTAAACCAACTAACACAATAACTCAAATCAAATCAAGATAAACATTTTGAATTCAAGTACATTTAACTCATATATTCAGTTTTTGCAGTGTACATGGTTAAAAGTTTGATCTTGTGTCCAATTATATCCTTTGAGAGCATATTTGATAAAAAGAAAATGACTTCAAACATGTTAAACTACCAACTTCAAAATGTCTTCAACCAAGGCTGAAAACATGGCAGCACTAAACGCAGATCAAAAGGTGCAAATGCTATTGAAAACAGGACGGTGAAGACAGGAGTTATTTACGTCTTGTATTAATTGTAGAAAACAAATTTTTTTTTTTTATGTGCGCCAAAGTTTATTCTCTGAAGGCGGCACCTGTCATCACTTTTTGACACCTTTTTTTAACTCGGAGTCTGACGCTAAAGAAGAAACAAAACATGATTTCATCGCTAAGAGGGAGGTGTTTACTGGAGGAGAAAGTTTGGAGAAAATAAAACAAAGAAATGCTAATTTAAAATCATGTTCAAACAAAGGAAGAGGTTATGTTCATTTTACACAAATTGTTGTCAAAATTTCACATGAAGGGCAGGGGCCATGGGGGAGATAGAATAATTTGTTTTTTATAGTACTTCCAAATTTAGTTTATTAATCTTGTAGCAGAACAATCAGAAATCTAAATATAATCACACGATATGATCTAATGTTATTGTCATGTTATGAAGGTATAGTGCAAAAATCATTTCACCATTTTGTGCTGGCAGAGAAGAAAAGTGACAGATATTAGCCATAAACAAGGTCAAAGCCATTCTCCCCAAGAACACTGACCTGCACTTGGGCTCCATTTTAAAATATTGGCTCTTTTGTGTGCTGTGATGTCACGTGAATGTGATTTATTAGAATTATATTGGGGGAAAACTCATTTCTGCTTTTACCTCTGATCTAGAAAAATGTGTGGCCCAAACCTGGATCCATCTGGAAAGAGCAGAATGCCGCAGCCGTTGAAGAGGCCGTTCTCAAACTGTCCAGTGAAACAGGTCCCATCACTGAAGGTCAGCTGACCCAAACCATGACGCAGACCTGGGGGGCAGAGGACTGGTTTAGCCACACAACGATCTGAAGGTTACTCTGGTGCAATGAGTAGAAAAGAAAAAGTTTGGTGTAGGTACAGATGTCAGTGATGACATGATGGGGGTCTATGGATTGGCTAAAAACGATAGCTGCAACAACATTTTGGGGCTCAGTATTGTATAATTTGCAAAAGTGTTATTTTTGTTGTAATACGATCAGATTTGAGCTGTTGACAGTTGAATAAGTAACTTGCTTTTTAATGATATATATCAAAAATGGTTTTACTCATTGGGAGTATCTTATATTATTGTTATTGTCTCAGTGGCATAGAGTAGTTTCAATATTACTGTTTAGTGCAATATATCTCTCGTGGTTCAAAATTTGTTATCGTGACAGGCCTATAGACACTGGTGATGCTGTGGAAGTGGAAGCGATGGAGATGCTGAGGAGGCTGATGATTCTGCTGCTGCGGTGGAGATGGGTACTTCATAACAAATGTCGACAAGTGAAGGAATGTGAAGGAGAGTACTGAGTCTGTACTGTGATTACTACAGCATATAATAATAACACATACAAATGGATATATAAAGAGAAAAAAGGCAAAGATTATGCATGAGTTTTATGTTTTATGGGGTCTATTAGGGGTGGGCTATATACCAAAAAATGTGTATCATGATTTTCTTGGAGGCATAATCAAGATTTTTATCACGATTCATGTAAAATTAGTATAGTCATTGTCTTGAAGAGGTAACTAAAGTCATCTGCTTCTTCTGAAAGTTCACAATTTTTTGCAGTTGGTAAAATCAATTTGTCACCACCTCAGAGCATTACTGAGGCTGGCCAACAGGACGTGTCTGTGTTTGAGCAAAGAGCTGCATTCAAAAGGAAATTAATGAATCATGATGTGATTTGACCAAAACTGCATATCGTCACATGCGATACAATTCAAGATCACAATTCAATTGTTATCGCCATATTGCCCAACCCTATGATCTAAATGATAATGTTGTTAATCACATCCTAAAAATAGTCACATGGTAATCCAATGCATATAGCACAAGATAGTTTCCAAAGCACTAACGGAAATGTGAAACTAACATACAAACACAACAAAACAAATAAAAGCAATAAATTAGATCAAAACTAATAATTAAAAAAACACTACAGGATGTTAAAGCTTGCATGCTGTATTCTGACAGATAAAACTGGCAACCAAATAAATTGACTATTACAAATAATAGTCCAAAAAAGAAAGATATATTTAGGATGAGAAGATAAAATAGTACTCAAGCCGATTCTAGTGGTCGACGTGAAATCCCAAGAGGCCCAAAATGTCCAAATGAATTGTTTCAAAATGTGACGTGCATGAAAATAGAACAATAACAAAAATATCCACCAAAAATGTACATACATTTAAGTTGACATGATGAAAACTGAGATATTGTTTGGCACAGCAGGAAGAAAATTCACTTTGGCATTTGTTTGAAATGTGATATAGTTGTTTTTGTGGAGATGCAAAGTTAAAACATAAAAGAATTTCAAATGTACAACTTTAAAAGAATATATAGGTCAGTGAAGTCCATCAAAAATACAGCAAAATATGACTTTAGAGCTTCACAAAAACAGCTGCATTGACAGATACAAAAATTTAAGACAAAATACTATCTTTTTAATGTACCTTGCCAGCTTGAAAGTTATTGTTAAAACAGATCATTTTTGTCTGTGTAATCCATCAGTCATCCAGGTATGGGTCCATAGCAAAACAAGGCTGAATTCCATCAAAGTTTTTTGAAGTTACCTTCCCAGATCTGTGTCAGAACTAAAGAAGCTACTTAGATAAGTGCAAAACCCTCTAAAGAACTCTGACCAGTTGACAGAATTCTAACTTTTTTTGAAATATGTCTGTTTTGGTAAAATATCCAATAAAAGATCACATTTCTAAAATGAATAAGTCCTAATGTAGCCAGATACAGAAGGACTTTACATCAGTGACTTTCTCGCAGTTGTTATTTTACGTTTATATTGTGACCTGTATATTCACGATTATCAATTAACAGATTCATCTTGACATCCCTAATTGAAAATGTAATTAACTAACAAAAGACATTGCACTTGTATCTACTGAAGAATTACAGATTTTGTATTTTTCTCTGTCTCTTTGCAAAAGCGACAAATGAAACAAATGAATCATAGTATGATGTGAGCCAAGGTGTTGGAGGAACAGCAGTGGCATCAAAAATGACATGAAATAATTACCAAAACGACAGCAGCCTGCGGTGAGCAGGTGAAAAAGACCTGCTTAAACCTGTGTGACGTTCAGAAGGTGATTTTGACAAAAGGCAAATTGGCAATGTTAATGTTAATCATTGGTGCTAAAAGATGAGAGTTTCCTGTTCGCTTTTACAAAGAGAGAGGTGAGAGTGAGATGCAGGAGGTTTCTTTGTGCTAGAAGTGATTTGAAAAAAAAAAAAAAATCCCAGTTCGTTCCTACCCAAGGGTAACAGATTTTTTCAGATTTTTTGAGCCAAATTACTCTTGCCTCAGTACAGCTATGAGCAGGTCTCGAGGTCAAAATAAAAAAGCGGTGTGCTGTCTCCATTAATTATAAGGCATTTTATTATCAGATAATCAGGACGTGTGTACGAGCGTGCTAGTTGTTGTTAGCTTTACCGTGAAAGCAAAACTATGGTCTCTCCTCTGAGAGTTGAGAAAAGCCCCTATAAACATCGCTGGGAATAATTCAGATGCTTGAATAAGTGAGGAATAAGTATGGACCACTATAAACTGTTTAAAATGAACTATAGTTCTGTTTTTCACATTTTGAAGACTATAAGAATTAGGTACCTTTAATAAAGCTTGCAAATGAGATGCTGTAATGTTTTCTGTGTCCTGTATTTATTAGGACCCGAGCACAAATGTACAAGTCAGCGACTCGTCCACCTCACACCCTAAACCTCACACCCCAATCCAAACATTTTGATGAAAATCGCAAAAATCAAGCAGTAAACAATAACATACACACATAACAGGTATCAGAAATTTGAGCTCAGTGAGCTCTAACCCTATCTCTAAAGGGAGCACCCAGCCACCCTGTGGAGGACACTCATTTCAACCTCTTGTATCCACAACCTTGTCCTTTCGGTCATTACCCAAAACTCATGACCGTAGGTGACGGTAGGAACGTAGATTGACCGGTAAATCGAGAGCTTTGGCTTTCGGCTCAGCTCCTTCTTTACCAAAACAGTTTGATACAGTGACCGCATCCCTGCAGACGCTGCACCAATCCACCTGTCAATCTCACACTCTCTCCTTCCCTCACTCGTGAAAAAGACCCCAAGATGCTTGAACTCCTCCACTTAAGGCAGGGACTCTCCAGCCACCTGGAGAGGGCAAGCCACCTTTGTCCGGTCGAGAACCATGGCCTTGGATTTGGAGGAGCACACGAATGAAGCAGAGAATTTTGAACTGTCTGCGTCTATTTGTGTCATGTCAACCAATCAGGGACCGTGTTTTGATAGTGACGTAAGCTCTATATAACGTTGTTGGTATTGTCATGTGAATAGTATGGTTTACAGGTCTGAAATAAATCATATCTCAAATCATTTACGTAAATATGTGTCCTTTGGGTCTGTTTTATTGCGAAATTGTAATATAATAAATATATACCTATAAATTAGATGGCAACACAATTCAATTATGAATTGAGAATAAACGTGTGGAAGCCAAGTAAAAATACTGTTTGCTGGATGTAGACCAAGTCTGCCATTTTTCAAAATGAAAACAATAGTCACAGAAGGCATAGCACAGCCGCAGTTGATCTTTCTGGAGTGTACAGAGCGCACAGAGCGAATCTACTCGTGCGACCAAATTCTCAAACTCGAGTGTGCTTGATGTGCAAATGAAGCAAGTGACTCAAAAAATTTAAGCATCTAACTAGGGGCGTTTGATGTGATTTTTTCACTTAATTTGCATTCAGTGGAAATGGGAATGAGAATTTTGAATTCTATATTTAAATAAAAGATTATCCCTTATCACAAAGATTATGATTTTAGCTGAAGAGGTATAGTCTAAAAAGTCCAGAACATGTCATGTATTTTAGCAGTGCAAGACCCTCTGGCCTCCTCTGGATTCCCTCTGGTCTCTTCTGGTCTCCTCTGGTCTCCTCTGCTCTCTTCTGGCCTCCTCTGGATTCCCTCTGGTCTCTTCTGGTCTCCTCTGGTCTCCTCTGGATTCCTCTGGTCTCCTCTGGTCTCCTCTGGTCTCCTCTGGTCTCCTCTGGTCTCCTCTGGTCTCCTCTGGTCTCCTCTGGTCTCCTCTGGTCTCCTCTGGTCTCCTCTGGTCTCCTCTGGTCTCCTCTGGTCTCCTCTGGTCTCCTCTGGTCTCCTCTGGTCTCCTCTGGTCTCCTCTGGATTCCTCTGGATTCCTCTGGTCTCCTCTGGTCTCCTCTGCTCTCTTCTGGCCTCCTCTGGATTCCTCTGGTCTCCTCTGGTCTCCTCTGGTCTCCTCTGGTCTCCTCTGGTCTCCTCTGGTCTCCTCTGCCCTCTCAGTGTCAGATCACTTGACTCAGGCTCAAAGTAAATCCTCTAAATCTGTGTGAAGCCCTCACTCTGTGCGCATGGCCCTCTGTGCGCACAGTTCTGCTGCTTTCTCTGTAAACTGCAGCGCTCCAAATGTGGTACAGGGACAATGGATGTGTGATTCTGAGCTGTAGGGAGTCATTATCTAAGTCCTGGTTTAGACCTACGTTCTCATTTAAGGGCTTAAGGGTGCTGTGCCAGATTCTTACTGTCTTAAAAATAAAAAAAGACAGAAGTATAGTTCATTTTAAATTGTTTGCAGTGGTCCAATGCTCACTTACCTAATGCATTCACTGTGATGATTTTATAAGAGCTTTTTACAACTGTCTGAGACCAGAGCACTGTTTTGCCATCATGGCAAAGCTAACAACATGCAACTAGCAATAACTAGCATGCTAAGACGCTTCCTGATTCTCTAACAATATAATGCTTCATAATTAGATGCAGGCAGTACACAGATAGCTTATTTTGACCATTAGAGCTACTTATATCTGGGGCAAGACAAGTTTTGCTCAAATTGATTGTATTTCTTTTTTTTTTTTTTTTTAAACCAAATTTAACAATGTCATATATAGAGGGCAACCATGGCACACTCTGCTCTGAGCTAATAAAGTAAATTAGGCAGCCCATCTGTCTGTGTGGGCTTACCGCTCTGCCTCCTAATCTCACCGGGGTTTTCACGCCAGATTTGGACTACAGATTTGGCCAAATCAAATCTGCTGCTTCCATTTCAAAGCCCCCCTCCCATCTCCCCTCAGTACAACAAGACTCTGCTATACTCGCTATTCCATGCTTTCAAATGAGCGTCATGGCATTAACTCGATACGGATGGACAAGTGAGCCAATCTGGGCTTAAAGCCAACACAAAAATGACAATTTGGCTGCATATAAAAGAGGTGGGACTGGGAAAAGCCCATGTGGGAATTTTATTAGATTCAACACATGAGTGTCAAAAAAACAGCAGTATATTGATTTATTACTATTGTTATTTTTGTTATATTTCATTCTCCACACACATCAGATGCTCTCAGTCTTTATATGTTTTGTTATTTGTTCATGATTATTGTTGTACGTCACTGTT